>SJYC01049144.1:0-15831 GCA_006408675.1 Madoqua kirkii
GTACCATTGCCTTCTCTTAAGTTGAGGGACAGGAAATAACCTCCGGCTCACTAGTGCTTGCCTTCCAAGCAAGATGTATAGAGAGAGCAGAGATCAGCAAAATCCCCTAAAGAAACCTGTCATGTCCCAGACCAGCAAGACTTGGCTATATTCATGAGCATTCTTATGTCTGGCCCGTCCAGTCAAGTTTACATCTAAAATGTCTCAGATGTGCTCTTGTCCAACCATTATCACTGTCACACCAAAATCCAAAGTGGTTGAATAAATGAAGGTCCACACTTGCGTCTAAGTCACACTTGCATCATCCCAAGTGCTCAGGAGCAGCTGGTGGCTGCCATATTTGACTGGGCAGATATGGCTGTCATCACAGGAAGTTGTACCTGGATGGTGCTGCTACCCTGAAAACAGACCACGCCTCCACACCTGTGCATCAGACAATAATTAGAGTCCATGTGGTTTTAAGCACCAGTACAGGTTTTGAGGTGTTTTGAGTAAAGACCACAGAGTTTAATTGCAGTGCAGGGAGATAAATGGGAGAGAGGAGAAAGGAAATCACCAGCACCAGCTTGAAAAATCCACCAATGACTGCCTCTGGGGCCTGGAGAGAGGCCTGAAGTCAGGGTCCTCCCCCAAGAGATTCACACACTGGTGGGCCAGGAACCATACATGAGAAACAAGCTAGGACATGAAAACCCATTTTGCTGCCTTGGGAATTTTTTTGGTCCCCTTTATAAAACCCCATAGAACCAAGTATCTTCTTGAATAATACTGTAATTGTGATGAGAATTATGGTAGGTCTTCTGTTCTTCAAGCCGTGTTCCCACAAATACAAAATCACTTTCATTCTGCAGTTTGTAAGTTTAAACTTTACCAGTATTGTGTAATTGGTAATCCATGAAGGTTGGGTATGCAAATATGTATGTAAATAATTGAATACAACTCCATTCACAGGCCACGATTTCCACCAGTAATGAAAAGTATCAAATCAGTTCAGTCGCTCAGTCGTGTCCGACTCTGCGACCCCGTGAACTGCAGCACACCAGGCCTCTCTATCCATCACCAACTCCCGGAGTTCACCCAAACTCATGTCCATCGAGTCAGTGATGCCATCCAGCCATCTCATCCTCTCTTGTTCCCTTCTCCTCCTGCCCCCAGTCCCTCCCAGCATCAGATTCTTTTCCAATGAGTTAACTCTTCACATGAGGTGGCCAAAGTATTGGAGTTTCAGCCTTAGCATCGGCCCTTCCAAAGAACACCCAGGTCTGATCTCCTTTCGGATGGACTGGTTGGATCTCCTTGCTGTCCAAGGGACTTTTAAGAGTCTTCTCCAACACCACAGTTCAAAAGCATCAATTTCTTGGTGCTCAGCTTTCTTCCCAGTCCAAATCTCACATCCATACATGACTACTGGAATAACATAGCCTTGACTAGACGGACCTTTGTTGGCAATGTAATGTCTCTGCTTTTGAATATGCTATGTAGGTTGATCATAACTTTCCTTCCAAGGAGTAAGTGTCTTAACTTCATGGCTGCACTCACCATCTGCAGTGATTTTGGAGCCCCCCAAAATAAAGTCTGACACTGTTAACCACTGTTGCCCCATCTATCTGCCATGAAGTAATGGGACCAGATGCCATGATCTTCGTTTTCTGCATGTTGAGCTTTAAGCCAACTCTTCCACTCTCCTCTCATACTTTCATCAAGAGGCTTTTTAGTTCCTCTTCACTTTTTGCCATAAGGGTGGTGTCATCTGCATATCTGAGGTTACTGATATTTCTCCTGGCAATCTTGATTCCAGCTTGTGCTTCTTCCAGCCCAGCGTTTCTCATGATGTACTCTGCATATAAGTGAAATGAGCACGGTGACAATATACAGCCTTGATGTACTCCTTTTCCTATTTGGAACCAGTCTGTTGTTCCATGTCCAGTTCTAACTGTTGCTTCCTGAACTACATACAGATTTCTCAAGAGACAGGTCAGGTGGTCTGGTATTCCCATCTCTTTCAGAATTTTCCACAGTTTCTTGTGATCCACACAAAGGCTTTGGCATAGTCAATAAAGCAGAAATAGATGTTTTTCTGGAATTATCTTGCTTTTTCCATGATCCAGCGGATGTTGGCAATTTGATCTCTGGTTCCTTTGCCTTTTCCAAAACCAACTTGAACATCTGGAAGTTCACGGTTCACGTATTGCTGAAGCCTGGCTTGGAGAATTTTGAGCGTTACTTTACTAGCGTGTGAGATGAGTGCAATTGTGCAGTAGTTTGAGCATTCTTTGGCATTGCCTTTCTTTGAGATTGGAATGAAAACTGACCTTTTCCAGTTCTGTGGCCACTGCTGAGTTTTCCAAATTTGCTGGCATCTTGAGAGCAGCACTTTCACAGCATCATCTTCCAGGATTTGAAATAACTCAACTGGAGTCTCATCACCTCCACGAGCTTTGTTCATAGTGATGCTTTCCAAGGCCCACTTGACTTCACGTTCCAGATGTCTGGCTCTAGGTGAGTGATCACACCATCATGATTATCTTGGTCAAGAAGATCTTTTTTGTACAGTTCTTCTGTGTATTCTTGACACCTCTTCTTAATATCTTCTGCTTCTGTTAGGTCCATACCATTTCTGTCCTTTATTGAGCCCATCTTTGCATGTTCCCTTGGTATCTTTAATTTTCTTGAAGAGATCTCTAGTCCTTCCCATTCTGTTCTTTTCCTCCAATTCTTTGCATTGATCGCTGAGGAAGGCTTTCTTATCTCTTCTTGCTATTCTTTGGAACTCTGCATTCAGATGCCTATATCTTTCCTTTTCTCCTTTGCTTTTCCCTTCTCTTCTTTTTACAGCTATTTGTAAGCCCTCCCCAGACAGCCATTTTGCTTTTTTGCATTTCTTTTCCATGGGGATGTTCTTGATCCCTGTCTCCTGTACAGTGTCACGAACCTCCATCCATAGTTCATCAGGCACCCTATCTAGTCCCTTAAATCTACTTCTTACTTCCATGGTATAAACCATCTCAGGTCACGGTGATTGGGCATTTCTAGTTTCAAATTGCCTTGTTGTCTAGTGGCTCAGCTGCTGCACTGTGGCCAGTTCTTACTGGGTGCAGGGGCCCCTGGGCTCTGGGGCTGCGGCTGCATCTGCAGTCACTGCTGGCACTGACTCACATTCTGGGCTCTGCCCCCACCTCTGCTTCTCTTTGGTGGCCACTGGAGACTGTGCTGAGCATGCCAGATGGGGCTGACCTGTCCACTCACTCTGGAAGCTCCCCTGTGGGCTTGGCTCCTCTGCCCTCCAGCCATGCTGGGCAGGACCTTCTCCTTGGGGCTGGGAGCATCTTCTATGGGGGAGGAACCTGTTGAAGCTAACACATTTTGAGCACTTACTATGGTTGACATATTTCTAAGCGTTGTACTTAGCTCATTTAATAGCCTTAAGAGTGCTAGGATATAAGCACTGGTGTTATCTCCACTTTGATGGCTCAGATGGGGGAGTGACCGATACAGCTCCTGAATTTTGCCCAAGTGCTTGCCACTTACTTGGGGCATGGAGCAGTGGGGACGGGTTCCACTCTCTCTTAACGTTAACCCCTAAATATATGTTCACTTATTAAGTCGATCAGATAAAAATAGGGTTACTGAGGTGAGTTCATTGATATATAATAAGATTGCCCTTCTGTATGAAACCTTTTCCACATTCCCACTACATATATAAGATTTCTCACCCGTATGTACCTTCTAATGCAAAACTAGCACAATTTTCTGGAGCATCTTTCCCATGCTCATTGCACGCCTGGGGTTTTTCTCCTCTTTTGTTTGGCAGATGTATCATAGCATTGCCTTCTTGCAGAAGGATTGCACATTTAGTTCATTCATAGGGATTCTCTCCTGTATGAGTTCTCTGGTATTCAGTTAGCTTGAACTTTCTGAAATTACTTTACTACATATACAGCATACATAAGGTTTATTTCCCATAGGAGTCTTTTGTTCAGTAAGCTGAAATTTCCTGAAAAAAGCTTTTCCATACTCACTGCACACATGGGGTTTCTCTTCTTTGTGAGTTCACTGGTGTTTGGTGAGCTTGAACTTCTTGGAGAAGGTCCCCCCCCCCCCACACACACACACACTACATCCATGGTATTTCTTTCCTGTACGAATTCTCTTATGTTCATTGAGCCAAGACTTCTTGAGGAAGGCTTTTCTACATTCATGAGCATTCTCTATTTTGTGTATTTGCTGACATTTAATTTCAGTATGAATTTGCTCATGATTAGCAAGGAGAAAGGATCTCCCATTTCCAATAAACTCAGCAGGCTCCTTTTTGTTACAGTGTCTACTCTGGTTGACTACATTTAAGTATGATTTCAAAGTTTTCCTGTGTAAATGAAATGCATCATGATTTGGCCTTAAAGGAAAATGACTTTTGCTCTGATGAGTAATATTCCAAAATGCAGTCTTTCTATATATTTGAACAGAATATATCCTCTTCAGCATATTTTGGATTTGCCAGTATGACTGCACGTGATCATCAACTTTCTTAGTTTCTGGATCAAGGTGTCTTCATCTTCTAAGGTCCGTGGTGATTCTCTTTGTTCCAGATTTGCTAACTTGATACTCCATTAATACCAGGTAGTTTTCCCTTCTAAGCAGGGGCCAGGAGCTGCCACTCCTCCCAGGTAAAGTCAACCCCACATCATCCAGAGCCAGTCATCCCTGAATTCCTCTTGATTCCACTGATCTCCTAGTGGCTATACTTAACTTGTTAATTCTTTCATTTCCGGTCCCCTTTGGTAAGTGATTTCTTATTAGGATTAATCCAGTGATTGCTGGAAGAAATATCAATAAGCTCAGATATGCAGATAACACTACTCTTATAGGCAGAAAGTGAACAGGAACTAAAGAGCCTCTTGATGAAAGTGAAAGAGTAAACAGCTGGCTTAAAACTCAATATTCAAAAAACTAAAATGACATCTGGTTACATCACTTCATGGCAAATAGATGGGGAAAAGATGAAAACAGTGACATATTTTGTTTTCTTGGGCTTCAAAAGCACTGCAGATGGTGACTGAAGCCATGAAATTAAAAGATGCTTGCTCCTTGGAAGAAAAGCTATGACCAACCTAGAGAGTGTATTAAAAAGCAGAGACTACTTTGCTTACAAAGGTCCATATAAGTCAAAGCTATGGTGTTTTCAGTAGTCATTTGTGGATGGGAGAGTTGGATCAGAAAGCTGAATGCCAAAGAAGAAAGCTGAACACTTCTGAACTGTGATGTTGGAGGAGACTCTTGAGAGGCCCTTGAACTGAAAGAAGATCAAACTAGTCAATCCTAAAGAAAATCAGTCCTTTATATTCATTGGAGGGACTGATGCTGAAGCTGAAAGTCCAATTCTTTGGCCATCTGATATGAAGAACTGATTCATTAGAAAAGACTCTGATGCTGGGAAAGATTGAAGGCAGGAGGAAAAGGGGATGACAGAGGATGAGATGGTTGGATGGCATCACCAACTCAATGGACATGTGTTTAAGAAAGCTCTGGGAGTTGGTGATGGACAGGGAAGCCTGGCATGCTGCATTCCATGTGATCGTAAAGAGTCGGACACAACTGAGTTACTAAACTGAACTAAACTGAACTGAATGAGAAAAACTATATAATACCTCAAGCTTATTCTAGGCTTCATGGTGCCAATTTTAAATTCTGTCATTATAATAATTGGGATTATATACTTGTAATTTTGAAAATATTTGATCTTTTAATATTTGCATCTTAAGTGCCTTTCAGTTCAGTTGCTCAGTCATGTCCAACTCTGCGACCCCAGGAAATGCAGCATGCCAGGCTTCCCTGTCCATCACTAACTCCTGGAGCCTACCCAAACTCATGTCCATTGAGTCGGTGATGCCATCCAACCATCTCATCCTCTGCTGTCCCCTTCTCTTCCTGCCCTTAATGTTTTCCAGCTTCAGGGTCTTTTCAAATGAGTCAGCTCTTTGCATCAGGCGGCCAAAGTATTGGAGCCTCAGCTTTAACATCAGTCCTTCCAATAAACACCCAGGAAGTGCCTTTACTGACTAGTAAAATCATGACTTCTGCAATTCATTCCATATCAAGAATGTCTTCATTAAAACTGTCTTCATCAATCCCCATGTTACTTAACTCTCCACTCTCCCTTTATATATCTTCTTCCTCTCGACCTTTGGATCAACTGACATGTATTCTAACAGTGGTGATGCACATGTCTGCTAGCCCAGCCCCAGCTCCCCTGGTGAAACCCAGACTGGTTCAGCCTGAGCAGTCCCAAGCTTCCCAAGACCCTGGTGGCACAGGATGAGACCAGAAAGCATTGAGATCACACAATGCTACGTTTCTTCTTAACTTTTATTTATTTAGTCTGTACAGGATCTTACTCGCTTTGCATGGGCTTTCTGTAGTTGCAGAGAGTAGGGGTTACTCTTTGTTGCATAACAACTGAGGTGAAATGATGATTTTCAGGCCATCACACAGTAGACAAGGGACAGATGTCTACCAAGTGGCTTGTCATTGTGGTGGCTTCTCTTTTTGAAGAGCACAGGCTGTAGACGCTTGGGCCTTAGTAGTTGAGGCGTGCAGGCCCTAGAGGTGCAGGTCTCACACACTGCAGGTGGATTCTTTACTGCCGAGCCTCCATGGAAGCCCAAGAATACTGGAGAGGGTAGCTTATCCCGTCTCCAGCAGATCTTCCCAACTCAGGTATTGAAACAGGGCCTCCCAACCCAGGAATCAAACTGGGGTCTCCTGCATTGCAGATGGATTCTTCACCACTGGGCCACCAGGGAAGCCCGTAGAGGGTGCGGATTTCAGTAATCATGGCATACTGGGCCCAGTAGTTGTGGCTCATGGGCTTATTTGCCTCACAGTATGTGAAATGTTCCCAGATCAGGGATTAAACCCATATCCCCTTTATTGACAAGCGAATTCTTATCCACTGAGCCACCAGGAAAGTCCTCTCCTAAACCGTTTTGAGCAATCAAAATGCCTTATATAAAAGAGAAAAACAGTCTTGTCAAATCTTTCCTTCAAACAGTATGAATGCAATGAATTCTTAGGTGAGATTTTTTTCCCAGTAGTGCTGAGCATCTTTTTATTTGTTTTGTGTTCTGATTTCAGATGTTCTCATGGTCAGTATAGTGTATGTGAGTCGACATGCTAACTGCTGGGCACCAGATATGAGGAGCAGGATGCCAATTCTTTATACTGGCAACCAAATGGATATTGAATACAAGTATTGCAAATGATTTTTACATTTATATTTGAACTTATATTTTAAAACTGAATGAAAATTCTGCTTTTTTTAAAAGACATTTGATTTTAAGGTTGATTTTAATTTATATTTATAAATTATAATTGGAATAGTTTTTAATTTTATTAGGTAATCTTGAACATTTTAGAAGAAAAACTTAGAAACAAAGTTTAAAACATTTTTACATTAACTTCTAATAAATTTATAATTTATTAATTATAAAATAAATTGAAATTTATTATAAAATATATCCAAATTTTGTATACATTGACTACAATTACATCTTATTTTTTAGTCCTTTAGATTATTGTTGTTTATTTGCTAAGTCACGTCTGACTCTTTTGTGACTGCAAGAACTGTAGCCTGCCATATTCCTCCATCTATGTGGTTTCCCAAGCAAGAATACTGGAGTGGGTTGTCATTTCCTTCTCTAGGGGACCTTCCGAACCCAGGAATTGAACTCATGTCTCCTACATTAGCAGGTGGATTCTTTACCACCAAGCAATGAGAGGATCCTTTAAGATTATCACTAGAGCACAAATTATTGTAAATCCTGGCTATAAAAACATAATGACTTTGATGAATTGAAGTCAAGAAGGATAATTTGTGGATTTAATGTGATTTATAAGTCATGTTTATCTTTCTTACTCAGGCAGACTTCACAGCCTATGGAGAGCACCCAGACATGTAATAATGATTAAACTCAGCTATCATTGGTATTTTGCCAACTTTGAAGTATGTAAAACCTGTACCCTTACATATATTTTTCCTTTTTTGTTGTTGAAATGTACTAAGATAAAAGGATACAATGTATTCTGTTTGACAATAAGTTTATAACTTCCAAATATTTAGTCCTATGAAATGTAGGCTTCTGTCCATAGTCTTGTTTCAGACCCTCAGAATATTAGAGCTGGGCTGGAAGGTGGTATTCTCCTCTTCCTCAGTAGCTGTCTGCAAACCCTTGTTCCCCACATGGCAGGCTTGGGGCTACTGCAAACACTAGGCTTTGTGTCGGGGACCTAAAGACAGTCCATGACTCTCAGTACTACTTGAGGATGGTGTCAGAGAAAGGACTCTGCTGTGCCAGGTGACCACCGATAGAGGAACTATCATCGGTGGCCACAGGGTAGAGTCCTGTGATGACCATGTAGTAACAACAAAAAAGGGCATGGGCATTGCTGGGCTGAAAACCTGCAACTTGTCCAATTGTGGTTTCAAGTCATACCTTTATTTGTATTTAGAATAATGGATCTTTCCTAACTGAGCATTATTTCCAGAGGTGAAACTTTCCAACCTGAGCTACAAGATGAATGGCCATACACCCTAGTTTGCTCAGAACCATCTTGATTTATGCCTATCGTCCTACTGTAATTATGAATGGTGCCCCTTTTCATTCAAAGATACTCTGATTTAGATGAGAGTGCATACAGTGCCTCTGATGACAAGTGGCCTTTTGATTGGTGAACATGAATGTTAATTTCTGTTCTTATTTGGTCCACATGATGACTTCCTTCCAGACCCAGTTGGTCATCATTTGGTCCCAGCAACTATTAGAGGCCAATCACTATCCTGATGCTAGAGGTAGAGTTGAGTAAGAAACCCTTTCCTGAAGAAGCCCATGGCTCTATTAGGAGAGAGAATACAGATGAGGTCACAGCCTGTGAAACGTGGTGCCAACAGAGCCCGAGAGAAGCTCTGCTGAGGAAACTGGGACAGACCTAGAAAGGATGAAACCTGGCCCCATGAAGTATGGACCACTAATCTGGACCTCAAAATTGCAGACTCTGCCATATTGGATATACCTCTTCTTTTCATCAACTGCATCATCCAATGCTGAGAAGTTCATCATCAGGCAGATGACAGCTGCTGGGAGAGCTGCATCAGGATGCCTTTCTGATGGTGAATCTGGGCCACCTCATGGGCTTCCCTGGTGGCTCACATGGTAAAGGATCCGCCTGCAATATGGGAGGCCTGGGTTTGATCCCTGGGTTGGGAAGATCCCCTGGAGGAGGGCATTGCACCCACTCCAGTATTCTCGCCTAGAGAATCTCCATGGACAGAGGAGCCTGGTGGGCTACAGTCCATGGGGTCACAAAGAGTCAGACACGACTGAGTGACTAAGTGTGGCACAGCACATCCAAGGTCAGT
Organism: Madoqua kirkii; assembly: GCA_006408675.1. Lineage (NCBI taxonomy): Eukaryota > Metazoa > Chordata > Mammalia > Artiodactyla > Bovidae > Madoqua > Madoqua kirkii. The sequence goes on from SJYC01049144.1 coordinate 9,413, forward strand.
CTTTGAGTGAATGTCTCAGAGTCTGCGGTTTGGGGGGTGCACAGTGACATGCGGTACCTTGTGTAGGGGACCCCAGCATGTCCTCAGAACCCTGGAAGGGACCCTGTGAGAGTTCAGAGTCACCAATCCCGAGAGACAGTGCTCAGACCAAGGCAGGCACATGAGCTGTATGCAGCATCCAGTCAGGAGAAGACCTGGGTTCCTGAACCAGCCCTGCTGCCTACCACCAAGCAAATCACTTAATTCTTCCAGCATTAATTTATAGAAAATGAAAATGTGAAACTAAACAACCCACAGTCTTTGTTATGGCCTTAAAAATTTTATTGTATAGTGATCCAACTATAAATCCTTAAATCAAATAATCTCTAATTAGCTAACTTGAGAAGATTCATAAAAATCTGAGCTAATTTAAAATAGTTTCTCCTTTTTATATGCTTTTGGCATAACCAAAAAAAAAAAAAACCTTAAAAAGTTTTTTTTTTTCTTTGTAGTTCATTAGTTGTTGTTCAGTCACTAAGTCATGTTCAACTCTTTGTGACCCCATGGGCTGCAGCACTCCAGGCTTCCCTGTTCTTTACTGTCTCTCAGAGTTACCTCAAACTCATGTCCACTGAGTCAGTGATGCTATCTAACCATCTCTTCCTCTGCTACCCACTTCCCCTTTTGCCTGCAGTTTTTCTGAGCATCAAGGTCTTTTCCAGTGAGTCAGCTCTTCACATCAGGTGGCCAAAGTTTTGGAGCTTAAGCTTCAGCTTCAGCTTCAGTCCTTCCAATGAATATTCAGGGTTGATTTCCTTTAGGATTGACTGGTTTGATCTCCTTGCAGTCCAAGGAACTCTCAAGAGTCTTCTCCAACACCACAGTCAAAAGCATCTATTCTTCAGTGCTCAGCTTTCCTTATGGTCCAGCTCTCACATCCATACATGACTATTGGAAAAACCGTAGCTTTAGCTATATGGACCTTTGTCAGTAAAGTAATGTCTCTGCTTTTTAATATGCTATCTAGGTGGGTCATAGGTTTTCTTCCAAGGAGCAAGCTCATGGCTATATCAGCAGCTATTTATATCATGAAAAAACAGATCCTGTAGAACCATATTTTTGATGAGGTAGCTAACCCATAACTCTTATCTGTCAACCTTCTTGGTCATAAGTATAGGTAATTAGTTTCTGTCTGGGGAAAATTGTTGGTGACTGTGATGAAAAGATGATTTTCAGGCCATCACATGGTAGAAAAGGTACACAATGTCCACCAAATAAGGATGAGGAGGAACGTATGCTAGGAAACCTCTCCCTATTCTGGCTCTCAGTGTTATAGGTTCTTTCCAATTAAAATAAAGGGGAACAAGACGTGACACAGGATGCTGCTTGCAAAAGCCTCTGTCTAGACGTCAGACATTTTGTCATTCATCCCAGCCATTCAACCAACAGATATTTACTGAGAACCCATCATAAGTGCTAGACACTGAGTTAAATGCTGGGAAACAGAAATGAGGAAGACACAGTCTCTGCCCACTTACAGTAGAGTTAAGGAAATAGACAAGCAACTGTAATAATCACAGCTGACTTGTTGAGCATTTACTCTTGTCCAGGTACTGTGCTAAGCACTCACTTGTATTGTCCTATTTAGTTCTCATGCGAGACATGTAGTGGGTGAAATGAAATAACATGCATGGAAAAATGCATGTTGAGAAAATGTAAGAAAGTTGGGACTTCTCTGGTGGTGGTCCAGTGGTTAAGAATCCACCTTGAGGGGAAAAAAAAAATAAATAAAAGAATCCACCTTGCAATGCAGGGGGTGCAGCTTCAATCCCTGGTTTGGAAACTAAGATCCCACATGTCGTGGAACAAATAAGACCATGCACCATAACTAGAGAGCCTACGTGCCACTAAGCCACACCACAGTTAGAGTCTGCATGCCGCACGTGATGCAATGAAGATCCTGTGTGCTACAACTAAGATTGTGCCTGCTAAGTCACTTCAGTCATGTCCAACTCTTTGCGACCCTATGGACCGTAGCCCACCAGGCCCCTCTGACCATAGGATTCGCCAGACAAGAATACTGGAGTGGGTTGCCATGCCCTCCTCCAGGGGATCATCCCATCCTATGTCTCTTATGTCTCCTGTGTTGGCAGGCAGGTTCTTTAGCGCTAGCGCCACCTGGGAAGCCCTACAAGTAAGATTAGATGCAGCCAAATAAATAAACAAACGTTTTTTTAAAGAAAGTCACCTAAGATCACACAGCTAGCAGGTGATTGGAGCTGGGATTTGAGCCTTGGCCGTGTGATCCAGAGCCCATGTCTTCTTCAGATTCAGCAGGTGGCAGGTGTCTCTGCAGGAAACAGTAATTATGGCCGAGAGAGAAGGGCTGCAACAGAACAGGGGAATATTGACATCTGAAATGCAAAGTTGAAAAGGGCTGGGGACTCAGGCCCAGTGAGATTGCTGTAGAGAAAAGGGCATGTCTTCTCTCCATGCAGACAAGTGATTCTGTCCACACCTGACAGATACTTCTGGTTTCACTTTACTTTCATTAATTTGGTATGAGAGTTTATAAATAAGTTAATTTTGAGGGTTGGGGAAAAGGCATCCCCTAAGTTGCTAACTGTGGGCAATAGAAAGGTTATTTTCTTAAAATAATTTTTATTGGAGTATAATTGCTTTGCAATGTTATATTCTTTTCTACTGTACAGCAAAGTGAACCAGCTACATGTATACATATAATTAGTCCTTCTTTAGCAATGAAGTGAAAAAGCCACTCAGTTGTGTCTGACTTTTTGCGACCTCAAGGACTATACAGTCCATGGAATTCTCTAGGCTAGAATGCTGGAATAGATAGCAGTTCCCTTCTCCAGGAGATCTTCCCACCCAAGGGACTGAACCCTGTTCTCCTATGTTGTAGGCGCATTCTTTACCAGCTAAGCCATCAGGGAAACCCCCTTTAGCAATCATTATCATTTTACCAATTCATTCTAAAACAAATCCTCATCCCTTATTTACTCTAGTGCAACAATACAAGTGTAAAAACAAACTATTACCATCACTTTTAAAGATCTTTGTACATTTCATTTTCATATCATTTATTTAAAAAGAAATTTTTATCTTTACTTGTAAAATGGGACGTGTTTCTTAGCAGCTGTCAGTTGACTGATACTTGAGGGCCTAAGAGCTGCAGAGGAATTTCTCCTTTCAAAAGAAGCAGGAAAGCAGGCTGAGCTGTGTGGTCCAGCCAGTCTCCCATGAGGCACGTGAGGCTCTTTCCATCACCTTTATCCAGTGTGCCTTGGTTTGAAGTTAGAGTGTCGCATCACTAAGCAAATAGTGGGGTTAGAAATCACGAGAAGCAAGAGGTGGCAAGCCAATAAAGAGCAAGTCATGGAAGTTTTGAGTATGAAGACACAACAGGGTAATGACATCCATGGGCCATTCCATGGGTATGGCCAGTAGAGGCTGCCTTGCCTTTCCTGGGCTTCAGTCCTCCTCTGGAGAGACTCCCTCACCAGAGAATGAGGATTTAACCTTTAGTTGCTAAAATGAGCTTAGATGACAGCTCAGGCCCCTCAGTCTGCAAATGGGCTTTGATTACTGCAATTCACAGGAAGTGTTCTCGGATTCAAATGAATCAAGAAAATCAACCCCAGCTTCAGCCTCTCACAAGGAATATTCCACTTGTACTCTGGGTCCTGTGCCTATGCATGTCCACTATTATGACAGCATGCATCCCTGTAAATGCATTTGAGGCTCTGTTGACTTCTTGCAAATGGATAAGCTTCCTACTTTCCCTTTGGTAGCACTTAATATTCAACAGTGGACTTGCTTCCTAGCAAGAACTATATCCAGTAAAGATCCTCTGTATCAGAATTCAGTAAACATACAACATAACTTTTCTGGAGGAAAGCTTAACAATGTGTATCATATCCTTAAAAACTTTTACTCTTATATCATTATGTAGATCCCTTTGAGTGGCAAGAAACAGAAACTTCGGGGTGGGAGGTGGGAAGGAGGTTCAAGAGGGAAGGGACATATGTATACCTATGGCTGATTTGTGTTGATACATGGTAGAAACCCTGGTGGCTCAGACGGTAAAGAATCTGCCTGCAGTGCTGGAGACCTGGGTTCAGTCCCTGGGTTAGGAAGATCCCCTGAAGGAGGGCATGCAACCCACTCCAGTATTCTTGCCTGGAGAATCCCCAGGGACAGAGGAGCCTGGTGAGCTACAGTGCATGGAGTTGCAAAGAGTGACAAGACTGAGCTACTGTGTACAGCACAACACAGCATGGCAGAAACCAACACAATATTGTAACACAATTATCCTCCAATTAAGAATAAAAGCACCAGTACAGTATACTAACACATATATATGGAATTTAGAAAGATGGTAACGATAACTCTGTATGCAAGACAGCAAAAGAGACACAGATGTATAGAACAGGCTTTTGGACTCTGTGGGAGAGGGAGAGGGTGAGATGATTTGGGAGAATGGCATTGAAACATGTATAATATCATACAAGAAACAAATCGCCAGTCTAGGTTTGATGCAGGATACAAAATGCTTGGGGCTGGTGCACTGGGAAGACCTAGAGAGATGGTATGGAGAGAGAGGTGGGAGGGGGGTTCAGGATGGGGAACACGTGTACACCTGTGGCAGATTCATGTTGATGTATGGCAAAACCAATACAGTATTGTAAACTAAAGTAAAAAAGAAGAAGAAGAAGAAGAAACAAAGTAATAAAAATAGAAAAAAGAAGCAGAAATCTCTTTAAGATAACCATAGGTGAAAGGGGAGAGTTTCCTACAAGGGCAGAAGCCCATCCTTTGTGCTTCCTACCATAGGCCTTAAGAAAGGCCCCAAAGAAGGGATGGCCACAGAGAAGGCCAGATATTTCCGTTCTCTTTCTCAAAATCACATTTTGAAAGAATAGGATCCCCCCTCTGTTTGTCAGTCTCTGCTGCCCAGAGATGGACCTGTCTCTGAGTCCCAGTTTCAGGTTCCTAAAAGGTGTCGTCTGATTGACCCTGCCTTGCTGCCAATCAAGGAGACAGGATCACAGGTACAAAACCCAGCTACTCACGGGGGAGCAGGAGGTATTGTTTTGGGAAGTGAGTTTTACTGAGGACCTTCTTTCTGGCACTTATAAAAGTCCCAACATATGGGTTTGATTGGATAAATTATGTGTTCCCTAATTTAGAAATATGATTAAATCATTTTTCAAAATATTTGGCAAAATTAGAAAAATGTTCCTAATATTGTTCAGCAAAAAGGGCAAGTTACAGAGTAACATTTGTTTTTCATTATATAATAAAAATAACTATTACATAATGGAAATAATTTTACTATTGTTTTTAGTATGTACACAGATGTATGGAGAAAAGATTACAAAAGAAAATGTTCATATATACATTGTGTGTGTTTTCTCTATTTTCAAATATTTTGTGTTGATATTTATGACTTTTATAAATAAAGTAAATTTATTAAATTATTTGACAAATTAATAAACTTACCTGAGATGGAAATTTTTAAAATTCAACTTATATCCTGAATCAGATATTTACAATTTCTAGAATCATATAAGTAAATGCAATAAAAGGTTACTAAAAAGAATAAGTAACAGTTTGGGGAAATAACTGCTTTAAAATTTTGCAATGTTCTATTTAAATGCTTCTTTAAATTCATGGCTCAGCTGGTTAAGAATCTGCCTACAATGTGGGAGACCTGGGTTCAATGCCTGGGTTAGGAAGATCCCCTGGAGAAAGGAAAGGCTACCCACTTCAGTATTCTGGCCTAGAGAATTTCATGAACTGTGTAGTCCCTGGGGTCACAAAAAGTCAGACAAAACTGAGAGACTTTCACTTGAAGTCAGTATTTTGAAAAAGTTCCTGGTCTGAAGTCCCATTGTTTTAGAAGCCAAATTTTTAAACATCTTTTTAAATGTATAATTTAAATACTGCATGCGATTTAGGAATAACAATAACTCTACTATTAAATATGATTGGAAAATGTGGACAAGTCAGAGAGAGAGAAACATTCAGTGGGAAAAAGATGATTACATTATTCCATACACACCACAGGTGCTTCTTTCTTCACAGTGAAGTGAGAGAATTGCTACTCTGATTTTTAACGTTTATCTGTTTAGACACAGGGCATATGACCCTCTGCCTGTCCTCCTTCTCCAGCCCTTGAACGTCAGGGTGGCTGGCTGCATACTCAGCACCTTTTCCTGAACCAGAGGGAGAGGCAGCAGCAGTGGGGGCCTTGCTATCTGCGAATCATGGTTGGAACACTTTGCAGCTATTCTCAACCATCTCTTCCACATACCTCCCCAGCTCTTCCATCCCCTTCTTTTTATATTATCATTTAATTATTTATTTAGTTTGGGCCGTGCGAGGTCTTCATTGCTGCGCTTGGACTTTCTCTCCTTGTG
>SJYC01049145.1:0-13988 GCA_006408675.1 Madoqua kirkii
CTTTGAGTGGCAAGAAACAGAAACTTCGGGGTGGGAGGTGGGAAGGAGGTTCAAGAGGGAAGGGACATATGTATACCTATGGCTGATTTGTGTTGATACATGGTAGAAACCCTGGTGGCTCAGACGGTAAAGAATCTGCCTGCAGTGCTGGAGACCTGGGTTCAGTCCCTGGGTTAGGAAGATCCCCTGAAGGAGGGCATGCAACCCACTCCAGTATTCTTGCCTGGAGAATCCCCAGGGACAGAGGAGCCTGGTGAGCTACAGTGCATGGAGTTGCAAAGAGTGACAAGACTGAGCTACTGTGTACAGCACAACACAGCATGGCAGAAACCAACACAATATTGTAACACAATTATCCTCCAATTAAGAATAAAAGCACCAGTACAGTATACTAACACATATATATGGAATTTAGAAAGATGGTAACGATAACTCTGTATGCAAGACAGCAAAAGAGACACAGATGTATAGAACAGGCTTTTGGACTCTGTGGGAGAGGGAGAGGGTGAGATGATTTGGGAGAATGGCATTGAAACATGTATAATATCATACAAGAAACAAATCGCCAGTCTAGGTTTGATGCAGGATACAAAATGCTTGGGGCTGGTGCACTGGGAAGACCTAGAGAGATGGTATGGAGAGAGAGGTGGGAGGGGGGTTCAGGATGGGGAACACGTGTACACCTGTGGCAGATTCATGTTGATGTATGGCAAAACCAATACAGTATTGTAAACTAAAGTAAAAAAGAAGAAGAAGAAGAAGAAACAAAGTAATAAAAATAGAAAAAAGAAGCAGAAATCTCTTTAAGATAACCATAGGTGAAAGGGGAGAGTTTCCTACAAGGGCAGAAGCCCATCCTTTGTGCTTCCTACCATAGGCCTTAAGAAAGGCCCCAAAGAAGGGATGGCCACAGAGAAGGCCAGATATTTCCGTTCTCTTTCTCAAAATCACATTTTGAAAGAATAGGATCCCCCCTCTGTTTGTCAGTCTCTGCTGCCCAGAGATGGACCTGTCTCTGAGTCCCAGTTTCAGGTTCCTAAAAGGTGTCGTCTGATTGACCCTGCCTTGCTGCCAATCAAGGAGACAGGATCACAGGTACAAAACCCAGCTACTCACGGGGGAGCAGGAGGTATTGTTTTGGGAAGTGAGTTTTACTGAGGACCTTCTTTCTGGCACTTATAAAAGTCCCAACATATGGGTTTGATTGGATAAATTATGTGTTCCCTAATTTAGAAATATGATTAAATCATTTTTCAAAATATTTGGCAAAATTAGAAAAATGTTCCTAATATTGTTCAGCAAAAAGGGCAAGTTACAGAGTAACATTTGTTTTTCATTATATAATAAAAATAACTATTACATAATGGAAATAATTTTACTATTGTTTTTAGTATGTACACAGATGTATGGAGAAAAGATTACAAAAGAAAATGTTCATATATACATTGTGTGTGTTTTCTCTATTTTCAAATATTTTGTGTTGATATTTATGACTTTTATAAATAAAGTAAATTTATTAAATTATTTGACAAATTAATAAACTTACCTGAGATGGAAATTTTTAAAATTCAACTTAATCCTGAATCAGATATTTACAATTTCTAGAATCATATAAGTAAATGCAATAAAAGGTTACTAAAAAGAATAAGTAACAGTTTGGGGAAATAACTGCTTTAAAATTTTGCAATGTTCTATTTAAATGCTTCTTTAAATTCATGGCTCAGCTGGTTAAGAATCTGCCTACAATGTGGGAGACCTGGGTTCAATGCCTGGGTTAGGAAGATCCCCTGGAGAAAGGAAAGGCTACCCACTTCAGTATTCTGGCCTAGAGAATTTCATGAACTGTGTAGTCCCTGGGGTCACAAAAAGTCAGACAAAACTGAGAGACTTTCACTTGAAGTCAGTATTTTGAAAAAGTTCCTGGTCTGAAGTCCCATTGTTTTAGAAGCCAAATTTTTAAACATCTTTTTAAATGTATAATTTAAATACTGCATGCGATTTAGGAATAACAATAACTCTACTATTAAATATGATTGGAAAATGTGGACAAGTCAGAGAGAGAGAAACATTCAGTGGGAAAAAGATGATTACATTATTCCATACACACCACAGGTGCTTCTTTCTTCACAGTGAAGTGAGAGAATTGCTACTCTGATTTTTAACGTTTATCTGTTTAGACACAGGGCATATGACCCTCTGCCTGTCCTCCTTCTCCAGCCCTTGAACGTCAGGGTGGCTGGCTGCATACTCAGCACCTTTTCCTGAACCAGAGGGAGAGGCAGCAGCAGTGGGGGCCTTGCTATCTGCGAATCATGGTTGGAACACTTTGCAGCTATTCTCAACCATCTCTTCCACATACCTCCCCAGCTCTTCCATCCCCTTCTTTTTATATTATCATTTAATTATTTATTTAGTTTGGGCCGTGCGAGGTCTTCATTGCTGCGCTTGGACTTTCTCTCCTTGTGGTGAATGGGCGTCACTCTCTAGTTGCAGTGCACAGGCTTCTGCCTGCGATGGCTTCCCATGTGGAGCGCAGGCTCTAGGGCTAATGGGCTTCAGTGGCTGCAGCACTTGGGCTCGGTAGCTGTGGCTTGTGGGTTAGCTGCTCTTCAGCACATGGGATCTTCCCAGATGAGGAATCAAACCTGTGTCCCTGCATTGGGAGGAACATTCTTATCCACTGTACCACCAGGGAAGTTCTGGTTTCCTCTCTTAGAAGATGCTACAAGGAAACTCCAATGCTCATTATATCATTTGGTGGGGACTTTAGATTTCTACAGGGCACTTTGCTTTTTAGACCTTTGCTACTCAAAGTGTAGTTTACAGGTCCCAGCCTCAGCCCTGGAAGTGGGGTGGAAATGCAGCCTTCCAACTGCCTGAGGGGCATTGACTCACTATTGCTTGGAATCCTAAGGAACACATTTGGGAAGGTCTGGAAGAGGCAGTCAGTGCTACAGGTAATCCTCAGGCAGGGAAGATGAGAACAGAAGGGCTGGACTTGGGCCTTGGAGAATAATAAGAACAGAAAAGGAATGGTGAGAAGTCCAAGACAGCAGCACAGTAATGGAAACCTGAGAGAAGAGTTTCCCACCATGTCCAGAGCCACCAGGCCCAGCTGCCTCTTCCAGCAGGAGGACCCTGAGGCTTGGCGTTTAGGCAACAGAGTACAAGGTGTGTGTGTGGCGGGTTGGTGGAGGGCTGCCCTATAGAGACAGAGGGCAGGGGAAAGATGACAATCTGCAAGGGGTGAGAAAAAGGAATGAAGTAAATAAAGAAATAGATTTTAAGAGATGAAACAGCTAGGAGATATTCCACACACATTTGAATGATAAAGGGACCACAGAGGCAACATTGCAGACGCTGTGCTTTTTGGGGATGCACAGAAGGACCTTGGGCAGAGGGTGAGAGCAAAGCCTAAGTCAAAGGAAAACCAGAGCAGGACAGCAGTCAAAGCAATAAAAACATTTCCTTTGGGACCAGCACCATAGGTCGTCAAGTTGCGGTGCTGGAAAAGGCTCGTGAGAGTCCCTTGGACTGCAAGGAGATCAAACCAGACAATCTTAAAGGAAATCAATCCTGAATATTCATTGGAAGGGCTGATGCTGAAGGTGAAGCTTCAATATATTGGTCACCAGATGCAAAGAGCTGACTCATTGGAAAAGACCCTGATGCTGGGAAAGATTGAAGGCAAGAGGAGAAGGGGATGAGAGAGGATGAGACGGTTAGATAGCATCACCAACTCAATGGACATGAATTAGAGCAAACTCTGGGAGACAGTCAAGGACAGAGGAGCCTGGCATGCTGCAGCCCATGAGTTCACAGAGTCAGACATGACTTAGCAACTGAACTTTTCAACATTAACTAAGTTCAGTTGCTCAGTTGTGTCCGACTCTTTGTGACCCCATGGACAGCAGCACACCAGGCTTCCCTGTCCATCACCAATTTCAACATTGCTATCGACTCAACTGAACTGAACTGATAGGGGAAAAGATACCTCAATATAGAACAGGCCTCAACTCCGAATAAGACATGGGCAAGTGGGAGTTAATAGCAGAGGAGCCGAATGGGGACCAGTGGATGGTAAATTACTAGGAGGAGACATCAGGGTAAGTTGGGGAGAGTATGTCTGGCCAAAGAGATCTAACAGAATTCTAGCTGAAGGCAGCTCAGGGCAGTCAGAGGTTATCTGTGGGACATGGGGGGTGTGTGGTGAGAAACTCTATCAGATATTGAGGATGAGGCTCTCATTAAATTGACTTAGCAAGGTTCTTGCTGAAACTGAATTTTGCAAAGAAGTACACAGATGGGCCTAGGAGAAGATTCAGGAGTCTGCCTGACTGAAGTTTGGCCAACAAGAAATCTTTGTCCCTGGAGATGGCATAGAGGCAGCTTTGGTCCCTCATAAGGTGAAAATACTCAACCCTCTTGGAATAATCTTGTGTACTCCACACCCCTCCCCACAGCAGGCTACCACAGCCATCAGTTCTCTTCCATCACCCTGGGCTCAGCTCCCTGGCCTCAGAGGTGCTGCTGGCTAAGCCAAAGGGGGCCTCCTCCTTTTCAGCCTCCTGGGCTAAGTAAGGACATTCCTGGTCTGGATATAACAGGAGGGGCTCCACGGTAGGGTCTGCACTGCCTGAAGACCCATCTGGGTGCCATCTCCCTTGCCTACGGTTCTGAGATCATGGCAATCCTGGCAGTAAGGGCTCTTCCCGGGCAAGCTGGGGTCTCCCCTTGGACCACCGAGGCCTCTGCATGCCATGTCTCCTCCCCAATTCTAGCTCCTCCAGCCACTCAGGCTCTGCTCCCCACTCCCTCCCTGTGACTGCAGCCCTCTTCATTGGCTGGTTTCCACCCTCCCATGTCACCCTCCCTTCTTTCCCACTCTTTACCCCGTGATCCCAATTCTTCCTGCTCCTTCCGCTACCCTTCACAGCGGCTTTGTATTTCAGATATCTCTGAAATCTGCCTACTCCTAGAGTTTCCTTTCTGACTCCCAAGGGTGGGAGAAGTCTCTCCATACCACATACCTCATGAACACATACCATCCAGCCACCTCCCACTTGCTCTGGTGATGGAATTTAATTTTGAGATCCTAATAGCTTTGAGATCCTAATCTGTTCCTGGCTCTCTTTTAAGTACTCTGTGTGCTCTGTGTAGTCGCTCAGTCTTGTCCAACTCTTTGTGATCCTGTGAACTGTAACCCTCCAGGCTCCTCTGTCCGTTGGAATTCTCCTGGTAAGAATACTGGAGTGGGTTGCCATGCTTCCTCCCAGGATCTTCCCAATCTGGGGATCAAGCCCAGGTCTCCCACATTGCAGGCAGATTCTTTGCTGTCTGAGCCCCCAGGGAAGCCCCTTAAGTACTCTATGTATGTGGAAACGTGTCCATGTCGCACCACGTGAACAGTGGTTGGCAGTACCAGAATGTGGGCAGCCTGGCTCCAGACTCTACACCCTTCCTCTGTGAAACCTCACTTTCCCTTCGCAGCCCACTCCTCTCTACTTGGGGGAGACACAACCTGCTGGCTGGGAACATTTAGCCCCATGAACTTGTTGTTCAATCCCTCAGTTGTGTGCAAGTCTTTGCGACCCCATGGACTGCAGCACACCAGGCTTCCCTATCCTTCATTGTCTTCTGGAGTTTGCTCAAACTCATGTCCATTGAGTCAACGATGCAGTGAAGATGCAAAAGCACCCAGAAGAATGTGGGGCCAATCATCTTTTGTCAACACATTAAAAAATTATTATTTTTTGGCCTCTCTGGGTCTTCATTACTGTGTGAGGGTTTTCCCTAGCTGTGTGGCGAGTGGGGGCTGCCCTCTTGCTGTGGAGCACGGGTTCTAGGTGCGTGGGCTTCCGTGGTTGCTGCACATGGGCTCAGTATTTGAGCTTGCAGGCTACACAGTGCAGGCTTGGTAACTGTGGCTACAAGCTTAGCTGCCCTGCAGCATGTGGGATCTTCCCAGACCGGGGATCAACCCCATTTCCCCTGCATTGCAGTGCAGATGCTTAACCACTGAACCACCAGGGAAGCCCTGTCATTTTCTTAATCGGGGTGTTATCAAGACCTAGGTGGTGCTAATGTGCCTGTAGCACTCAGAGCTTCTTAGATGAAAGTTTCTATCAAACAGATGAGATCACCTTCAGAAAATCCCTTGGCTTTGCCCCCAAATATGTCATAGACAGCAAGTCTAGTTTTTGCTTCTCTAACTCTAGTTTAGAGGCAAGTGCAGAGCTTGTGCAATATTTTGTCCCATCTAGCTCTTGGCTATTGATATAAAAGAATAACTAGAATTTCTGCAGTGTAGTTTTCTTGACATCTCTGGTCTCTGTTTTCTGAAGTTTTCAAAACAGTTTAGTCAAAACTGTCTATATTACTGGGGTTTTAGCCTGATGGTTCTAGGGACTGAGGGAGTTCACTGAACAGTAGCAGCCTATAGGTGCTGCAGCAGAGGGAGGGGGGTCAGTAGATGAGGTGGACAGGGAGGCTCCCAGTGGATGGCTTGGCCATAGGTGGGCATGTAGCCACCTGTGTAATCACTCTGGCCTCCTTGGAGGGACTCAGATCAATAACTATGATGTGCTTTCTACTGTGCTGGTGGGCACTGATGCTATACCACCAGAGTACAGTGAGAGGGGACACAGTGAGGTCAGCGAGATGGCATTCAAACCAAACTTTCAACAATAGGTAGAGTTTGGACAGGTGATCATGAGGAATAAAGACTTTGTAAGCAACTAGATTGTTGGGCACAGAGCTAGGAATGAGGATGATTGGTGATGTGCTGGGGAGGAGGAAGGCCAGGGAAGACCAGAGAGAGTTTGGGCCTAAAGTCATAACAGAAAGGGAGATACCCAACTGGAGGTGTTGTGAGGGAGGAGAAGGCTGGCAGAGTCACACAGGGCAATTTGGAGGGCGTGGCTTGGAGTTGAAAGCCAGGCATGCCAGGGGGATGATGAGACCTGGATGGAGTATGGAGGGAACAATGGAATAAGGACAAAGTGATATTTTGAAGACCATTACAAATATGATATGCCTTGTTTACCGAGAAGACCTCTAGGATGAAGTTGTGGACTCTATCACAACATGATGAGGATCAAATTACTAGGGAGATTTCCTCTTTCATCCACCTCTCATCTGTTTGAAAAGTGTTTATGAAAGGCATCCTTGGGTACAGGCCAGTGACTGCCATTTACTCAAAGGTGGGAGCTGCTTTCCTTTGCTTCCTGTCTTGCAAGCTAGACGAGGTCAGGGTCACTGACAACAGAACATGTTTCATATTTTCACTGTCAGCAGCATCTCTCGCTGTTTGGAAATGAGAGTGACTCATAGTACTTGACAATTTTAATGTATCTATTACACTAAACAATATTTTCACAGAAATTAAAAAGTAAAATACAATCACAGAAACTTAATAGACAATGGTTTTCATTTTTCCATATTCATTTCCATTCTTCATAGCATCTTGGTATGGCATCACCAATCCAATGGACATGAGCAAACTCAAGGAAATAGTGAAGAACAGGGAAGCCTGGAATGCTGCAGTCCATAGGGTTGCAAAGAACTGGACATGACTTAGCAACTGGACAATAAATTTTGATAATATTATAAGTTAAAAAGATTCAAGGACATAGATCAAATTCAAGCAGTCACAGTAGAGTAAAAATGCCATGGTTCCTGAAAGTCATTGTTTTTAGCTTCGTAAAGATTTAGCCAAGTGCCTGTGGTCTGGCTAAGGATGAAAGAAGCAAGGAGCAAGCTGGCTCACGTCTCCTGTTGAGCAGAGAGCTCCAGCGGGTTCCATTGAACTCCACCAGGGAGCTTGGATGACCATCTGCAGATCTCAAAGGGGTGATATTCACAATGCAAGAGCCAGGGGCCCATTTAACAAATGTCAGGGCAGCATGAAGAGAACAACAGGAGGAAGAAAAATGCATTCCATGTCTGGGAGTGTGTGGAAGTTGAGAACAGATGTCCAGAGGAAGACAGAGGAATCCGCTTTACTTCTCAGTCATTGCCACATACTTTGAAATTTTATTTATTGACTTATTTTGGCTGCACTGGGTCTTTGTTGCTGTGTGCAGGCTTCCTCTAGTTGTGGAGAGTGGGAGGTCCTCCTCATCGGGTACATGGGCTTCCCGAGGGTGGGCTCTCACGGATGGCTTCTCTTGTTGCGGAGCACAGGCCCTCGGGCACATGGGCTTCAGCAGCTGTGGCTCACAGGCTCTAGAGCTCCGGCTTAGTACTTGTGGTGCATGAACTAGTTGCTCCCCAGCATGTGGAATCTTCCCAGACCAGGGATCGAACCTGTGTTCCCTGCACTGGCAGGCAGATTCTCATCCACTGCGTCACCAGGGAAGTCCCATTGCCACACTTTCATTTCTCCTCTCCATCAGCCATTTTTATCTCCTTCATCTTCTCTCTACATTTATACACTCTCATTAAGCCAATGATTTTATATGAATTTGAAGCCATTTTCACATTATCTGAGTTCAGGCTGCTATAACAATGATACCGCAGACTGGGCAGCTTAAACAACAAATAAGTATTTCTCGTAATTCTGGAAATTGAGAAATGCAAGACCTAGGTGCCAGCAGATGTGGTGTCTGCCTGCCTCCTGGTTTGCAGATGGCCACCTTCTCATGGTGTCCTCACAGGGTGGGGGGTGGTGAGACAGGTGAGCTCTCCTGTATCTCCTTATCAGGGCACTATTCTATCACAAGGACTCCACCCTCAGGACTTAATCAGCCCCCAAAGACCTCACCTCTAAATACCATTCCACTGGGATTAGAGTTTGCACATATGGATTTGAACTATAACTCATAACACACATGGACAGTGCCGAAAATGCTGACACTGTTCTTCCCAGGACACCAATGTCTCCTGAAACCAAATTACAAAGTAGACACTGTCTATTTTGTGCCTACCTGCCTTCTTTTTGGTGTGATCATGAGGATTTCATTTGGGCAAGGTCTTTTTAAAAAAAATTCTATTACTTGTTTATTTTTGGCTGCGCTAGGTCTTCGTTGCTTCACACAGAGTTTCTCTGGTTGCAGCCATCAGGCTACTCTCTAGTTCTGACAAGGAGTTTCTCCATGTGATGGCTTCTCTTGTTGCAGAGCATGGGCTTTAGGCTTTCGGGCTTCAGTGGTTGGGGTATGTGGGCTGCAGAGCCGGCCAGCAGCTGTACGGGCTTAGCTGCCCTGCAGCATGTGGGGTCTTCCCGGATCAGGGATCAAACCCATGTACCTTGCACTGGCTAGTGGATTCTTAGCCCCTGGACCACCAGGGAAGTGCCTGGACGAGGTCTTAAGGATCGAATTTCTATAGTTGGAGATAATGGGGTGGGAATTTCAGATGAAGGGGGAAAGAGTGAACAACTGCTTCTATACCTATATTCTTACAAAGGTCTAAAAATCTCAGAGGCTTTTCTAAATGTAAAAATGCACACAGATTCTTCCTGTTGTTTTCAAGAGGGCTTTAAGCATTTTCCACAGAGCAGATGAGCCGGTTGTCTTTGCTGTGTGAAGTATGGTGTTGACAGGGAAGGGCCCAGTTTTGAGCCCATGTGAGGCCTGTGGCTTTACGCAGGGAAGGTGATTCTGTTCTTACAGGCACAGGGAGCGCCTCACACCTGCCTGGACTTGGTGACAGACTGTGGTTGTTTCCATAAAAACCTCCCTCCAACTGGAAAAATAACCCACCCCCTTAAATTAGGCAAAGCACATTTCTTGCCAAAAAGTAGATCTGCGAAACCACCTCCCTGTTGTTTCTTTCTTGCCTCATCCTTTTTTTGCCTTGATCACGAACACTGCCCTCCAATCACACAGGGAGTCAGATACACCATGAAGACTGTCTTCCATCTCCTATTCTTTCTGGGTGTGGGAGTGAAGAGCAGAAAACTGTCCTCTTTCAGGGTAGCATCTGGAATAACCAGTAACAGATGCAAGAATGAGTCATCATCCTCAGGGAGCCTGCCTGCCTCCAATCTGAGAGCCTCAGTTAGGAGGGCTGGCGGATCTACCAGCTGACTGCCTGCTACGTCGCCAATAGAGTTCCTTCCCCAAATTGTCAGCTGTTTGGCACAGTGCCTGGAATTTCACCGTGAGCTTCAACAACTGGCTTGCAAGAGCTGGTTACTTGACTTTTAGCAAGGCTAGAATGCTTGCCCTATGGTTTTCCATGACCTGGCAGGGTCTGCACCGGGGGGAGTGAGCTCACAGATTATTTATTTGGAACAACAAATTCATTCAACAGACATCTGAACTAACAGCATACTTGAGAGTCAGCTGTGAAGAAGGCACTTTGTGGTGGTTGAGACAAAGAAGAGGAAGGAGTCCAGCCCTTGTCTTCAGCTCCAAAGACCTCATTCCTGAAACACCAAACATAAAGGGGCCTGACCTGTCCAGAAGCGTATCGGACACAGGCCAGGCGGATGCAGTATCAAAGGGCTGGCTTCACTGCGTGGAGAGAGAGCCTTTCACATGGGTCACCCTCCCTCTCTTGACATGCGACACTTGAAGGCTGGTATAGTTTCCCCTGTAGCAAAAGTGAAGGAATTTAGGCTTCAACAGGTTTTGAGCACTTTTGTGGTGGCCAGGTGTCTGACCACAGCGCCCCACTTCAGGTGCACCCAATTTCAGTGCCTCTGGACTTTACCCAAAGCCACGGGTCTTGGCAGCCCCTACGTGTCCCAGAAGTGCCCCCGGGGCAAGCTTGAACCTTGGAGGATAGCCTTGCTGTTTGTGTCTCTGTTAATAGTTTATTTATTTATTTATTTATTTATCTTAGTTGGAGGCTAATTACTTTACAATATCGTATTGGTTTTGCAATGTATTGATATAAATCCACCATGGGAGTACATGTGTTCCCCATCCTGAACCCCTCTCCTACCTCCCTCTCCATCCCATCCCTCAGGGTCATTCCAGTGCACCAGCCCTGAGCACCCTGTCTCATGCATCGAACCTGGACTAGCGATGTTTCATATATGATAATACACGTTTCAGTGCCATTCTCTCAGATCACCCCACCTTCACCTTCTCCCATAGAGTTCAAAAGACTGTTCTATACATCTGTGTCTCCTTTGCTGTCTTGCATATAGGGTTTGTTACCATCTTTCTAAATTCTATATATATGTGTTAGTATACTGTATTGGTGTTCTTTCTGGCTTACTTCACTCTGTATAATAGGCTCCAGTTTCATCCACCTCATTAGAATTAATTCATATGTATTCTTTTTAATGGCCAAGTAATATTCCATTGTATATATGTAGCACAGCTTTCTTATCCATTCATCTGCTGATGGACATCCAGGTACCTTCCATGTCCTGGCTATTGTAAACAGTGCTGCAATGAACACTGGGGTACACGTGTCTCTTTCAATTCTGGTTTCCTCAGCATGTATGCCCAGCAGTGGGATTGCTGGGTCATATGGCTGTTCTATTTCCAGTTTTTAAAGGAATCTCCACACTGTTCCCCATAGTGGCTACACTAGTTTGCATTCCCACCATCTGTTAATAGATTTTAAAGAAGGTATTGACCTGGGGAGAGGAGCTCCAGGACAGCAACTATTAGCCAAGATGTCAGCTGTGTAATGGAAATGTTGGTGATCATCTTGGGTATTCAGTTATTATACTGAAAATATTAATGCTGTGTTTTACTAACAAGTAATTTGGAAGATTTAATAAATTATAGCCATAAACCCAATTTATTATCAGTAGCCCAGTGATTGACCTTAGACATATTAATCTAATGTTAAGAAATTTTTAAAAAGGCAAAGGGACCACTGTTCTGTGTCTCTTCATTTCATCCCATGAGGGGTGATGGGGGATAATCTCAGGCAAGAATTTTTCCTTTGATGCCCCGGTATCTTCATCTGTAAAGAGGCGACAATAATGTAAAATATGTAACATCAATTCATTTCTTCATTTCTTCATTCATAATTCATTCAACAAATAGTTACATGAAGCCTTACTCTGAATCAGGAGGCATTATTGTTCCCAAGAGTAAACAAGACAGATAAGGATCTCCCTATTGTGGAGTTTACATTCTGGTAGGGACTCGAGAACGCTTCTGAGGACAACAGCTGAAATGGCACGTGCCAAGAAAGAACTCCACAGTTCAAGACACTGAAACAGTTTAATCCTTAGGTAGAGCAGTTTTTGGTATGTGCCTCTATACAGTGTCTAAGAAAAGTATTCTGGGAACAAACAGCAAATACCTCAATAAGATGTTGATGAATAAAGAAATGCTGTTTGGAACAGCGCAAGGTTTTAAAGCATTTCAGAGGGTCAGTGACCACATGATCATCTCATTTTGTAAAGAGCCCACTGGCTAAGTGAAATCCACAAAGAACAAGGCAGGCTGCCTCTATCCAAATTCTTGCCTAAGAAAGATGCTTAGCACTAGAATCATCCCACTATTTTACCTTATTACATATTTGGAGTTTAACTATCTTAACTTCTCTGAATCTATTTATCTCGGAGAAGGAGATGGCACCCCACTCCAGTACTCTTGCTTGGAAAATCCCATGGATGGAGGAGTCTGGTAGGCTGTAGTCCCTGGGGTCACGAAGAGTAAGACATGACTGAGTGACTTCACTTTCCCTTTTCACTTTCATGCATTGGAGAAGGAAATGGCAACCCACTCCAGTGTTCTTGCCTGGAGAATCCCAGGGACAGGGGAGCCTGGTGGGCTGCCGTCTATGGGGTTGCACAGAGTCGGACACAACTAAAGCAACTTAGCAGCAGTAGCAGCAGTATTTCCCAAATAATGGATTTTACATAGCTTGGCTGATATCCTTGATCCATTTCATATTGCATTTACATTATGACTTCTCTGAAAATAAATTATATTTGATCTAAACACTTAATTGGGTTATGCTTTTTTGCAAAGATCATTTATTTTTGCAATTGTTGTGAAAACCAGGTGGGACCATGTTTCTAACAGCACTGAACTCTTTCTATGTGAATTTCAAAGCAAATTCGAAGATGTTAATTTCAAGAATACATCTTTAACCATCACCCACCTTATTAAACAAGCGTTTGAGGTGAGAAAGCATAGACTTATCTAGTAATAGACTAGTACCAAAAAACTCAACCTCCTGGTTTGATAAGTAGTCCTTCAAATACTGGGCAACCCCAGCTATTATTTGGTGGTTTTTTCCACTGCTTTTCAATATGGTATGCTAATAACTCTTGATAGCAATATCTTTTATTGTAGAGCTTGTCACATTCATGACATTCTAAAAATATTTTCTAAGGAATTTTGAGCCAGAAGATAAATCTATCACACATTTAAAACAGAACTTTGCAATTTATTGCTACAACTGTGTTCAGAATTATCCAAGAGTTTTATTATTATTATTATTATTTGAGGTAACATTGATATTTATAACACTATGTAAGTTTCATAATTATCCAAGTGTTACTTCAGAGGCAATGACCCTACGTAACAGCTGAAATGCAGTGTTTTTTTCTGTTTTAAACGTGGACATTTAATTCTCATCTGAGCCCTGTTAAGTCTTGTTCAACCCAGCCAGACAGTAAAGCAGATGAGGACTCTGTATAATTTTAATAGCTACTTACTTACTTGAGACATATTTCAAAATGGCACACCGGACCCCCCACACTATTGGAATGCGTATGAAAAAGCTTTCTGCTGCTCTTCAGTTTGTTTGCAAACATCAAGCTGCCTAGAGTTCTTGTGATTTCGAGACTCCAAAAGGAATCTTGGAGAAAGCACGGACCACGTGACAGGTTTGGGGAAGAAGTCTTCACCTGCAAAAGCAAAACGAAGTACAGGTGCACTGGCCCGCGGTCCCCAGATGCCCACCGGACAGTTCCCAACTCCTTTCTAGCGAAAGGCACTGTGAGCTACCCGACACTTCACTGTACTCCTCTCTTTTGGAGCCGCGGAAATGGATATTCTTTCAACACTCTAGACTTTAGTCCAGTCTTCCTAGCTCGTATCTTCGGCGTCTTCGCTGCC
>SJYC01049146.1:0-17028 GCA_006408675.1 Madoqua kirkii
CGGAGCCGGGGCGGGGGGCCGGGCCGGGGCGGGGGCGGAGAGCTGCGGACTGGCAGGGCATGGCGTCCATGGCGGCGGCGATTGCGGCCTCGCGCACGGCAGTCATGAGTGCGAACCGGCCTCTGGACGACCGGGAGCGGAAGCGCTTCACCTACTTCTCGTCGCTAAGCCCCATGGCTAGGAAGATCATGCAGGACAAGGAGAAGATCCGGGAGAAGTACGGGCCCGAGTGGGCGCGGCTGCCGCCGGCGCAGCAGGACGAGATCATCGACCGGTGCTTGGTGGGGCCGAGCGCCCCGGCGCCCGGCGACCCCGAGGAGCTCGCGCGCTTCCCCGGCTTGCGCGGGCCCACGGGCCAAAAGGTGGTGCGCTTCGGGGACGAGGTAGGTGCGGACGGGCCAGCGTCCCCTCCACCCCTCCCCGCTACGTGAGGCGCCCGCTGCCGGGCAGACACCTGCCGGCTAGCATCCGTCCCCTCCAGACGCGCGGGCAGGGGCTGGAGAGAAGGCGCAAGAACCCGAGTGGGTGGAAGGGGCGGCCTGAAGCCGGAGGTCGGGGGCTGGGGGGGCTGCCCGGGGGAGTCTGTGGAGAACTGCCGAGCGAAGGAAGGAGGTCATTCAAGACCCTCCATCTAGACCTTCCCCGGCGGGCCGCAGGGGACCCGAGACTTCTCCCAGAGCTGGAGGCAGTTGCTGCTGGCGAGGCAGACCAAATTGGCAGCAACAGGGGATTTTTAAGCCAGGCCAGCCTAGGTTCTAATCTGTTCTGCCATTTAGCTGTCTGGCCGTGGGTGACCTAACCATTTAGAACCTCAGGTACCCCCAAGAATAATAATACCCACCCCAACCCTACTAGGGAAGGTAGTCAGCATTTTATACGTAATAATGTTATTAATATTTGTGATGAGTTGTGCGGGGAGACTGAAATTGTCAAGCAAGATAACAAGAATAAAGAGATGCCTTCCAAGATTTCCCAAAGCCTAAGATATTTCCGAGTGAGCCTCATGTGCAGTTTTGTTTTGGGATTGAGTGTGGTGGCTCCTCTTTTCCATTGAAAAACACTGGATACGTTTAAATGAGCTGTTGCAAACCTTTGGTACATATAAGGGCATGTCTGGGCCTCTGACCTAGACACTGCTGGGACTTTAGAGGGGTGGTCACTGGAGGAAGAAACCCTGAAACTAGAAAAACTCAGGGATAACCCATGGAAAGTCACAAAGGCCTGAGTGTTCTGTGCTGCTCAGAAAGTTGGCTTTTTCCTGGAAATGTGTTTAACTAAAACTTGTTTGGTGCCAAATTTGTGGCTCCTGGGCTTTTCAAACTCAACTTTTGGTCTAAGTCGAAAGCAGCAAGCAATATACAATGAAATCCACATGCTTTGAGGCTGCAAGGATGAGGGGCCAAACTTGGAGATTTTTGAGGAAGATGTGGACTGCGGAAGGAATCTATTGGAGAATGAGATTTTAATCTGATTTTCAGGCGTGGGTGTGCGGAAACGTTGATTAATACAAAATGCTTGTGGTCATAAACCCACTTTAATGTGAAGGATGTGTGAGAGGCAGAAATATGCTGCCCACATGGCTTTATTCTGACAGGATGAACAGTCTTCACTGGATTTTAAACTCTAAAGGCATTGCCAGGAAAAATGAGGGTGTGGTAACAGAAGGGATGAGAATATACGTTTAAAATGTAATCCCAGAGCTAAAACATATTTAATGTGAAAATAAGCATCTCTAAAGATGTTTGCAGTGTTGGTGCTCAGATTTGGGTGATGGAAAAGCAGGCAGCCCCTCTTGGAAACGTAATGAGTAAATAAACTGTGAGCAGAAATAAACCTGCAAGTACTTACAGATGTTGGAGAGTCACTGTCATTTTCTCTTAACTAGCTGTCTGGCTAAGAATATCTACATGCCTGTTCATCATCAAAAGGCCTGTGCCATATTGCTGATAAGATGTGACCAAGTGAATTGTGTACTCTGATTCCTTAACTGGGTACTGAACTGAGCCATTTGTGAATTTGTAAACCCAAAGCAATTTAACAGCCAATAGAACTTTTTGTTGTGGTACTTGTGTATTCTTCCAGGAGCACAAGAGCCCTGTTTTTCAGAACTGCACTCAGTTTTGCAAAAGCTGCCTGGGAGCATGATCTGCAAACCTCCTGCCAGGCTCTCAGCATGAGTGGCAGAGACACAATGAGTTTGAAGAAAAGTACAGAAGAACATTGCCCAGAGCTTTTTTGTCTTTTTGGCTACAGTGATTTAATCCCACTAGGGAGTTTAAAGTGTGTTAAAATCGACTTGGCACCAGAGTAGAGTTGGTGGTCTCATGCCCAGGAGTATGGTTGTTCTTGGAAGAGGGTTGGCTCCTGGGCACAAGGGGTGATGATGGGGACAGGGTGGGGTGCCCCCGCTGTAGGCTGCTGGACAGAGTAGCCTGAATAGGCGGCCCGGGGCTTACCCAAAAGGGCCTGAACCATACTGAGTCGGCCATTCTGTCCCTTCCTGCTTGATCTGCCTTCAGATGTAGTCTCTGTGGCCTCCACAGCCAGTCTTGGAACAGAGAATGCTCCTTGGCCTCCACCACTGCCAGCATCCACAGCTGGCTCGTTGAAGGATGGGTGCTCAGGTGAACCCCAGCTCTTGCTTTGGCCAGTGTCTGACCTTGGATGACAGGTAGGGTGGGCCTCGTAGATACTTGGAAAGACCATCTGGGGTACTGGGCTCCCAGGGCCTTTTCTAAGACTATAATAGGAGGCACCTGGGCTTGGTTGTGAGTCTTGGGTTTGCTTTGGCTCCCTATCAACTAACCTTTTGACTGTGGTAATTCATTCATGTCTCTGAACTCCTACAGAGGGAAGAACAGTAACAGGATGATAGTAGAGCTTATATGTAGGAAAGGCCTATGGGATTAAAAATGGCTGCTGCTGCCAATGGCGAAAATGTCAATATTAGGGTTGTTAGCTGTAGTTTGTCTATGTCCACTTTTGAAAATCACTATCATGAAATAAATTCCTCTCATTGCTAAGCTTAGAGTTGGCCGTGTAGAGTCCCACGTGAGAAGGAGCTCTGCTCTGATGAGCTCTGGGGATTCACCTTGGGGCACATATTGAAAGCTGGGCTTGCTCTGTCCACAGTGTGGATGTGAGGTGCCCTGACTCCTGATCAGCCATCATTCCAGCCTCAGATTGTGCCCCCCTTTCAGCTATCGTGAAGGACCAGGACATCACCTATTTCTTTGAATACCCTCTACCCTGTCGCCAGTAACATTTTTGCATCCCAGACAGCCACGTTTTACGTCAGATCATGTGAATACAGCCTTCAACCATGACTGCCATCCAGCCGTTGTTATGTGTTGCAGGAACAAGCAAGCGGAAACGTGCTTGTGTATTGATGGCCATGGATCTTGGTGGCAGGGGGTGTTGTCAGGGCTCGGCTCACACATCCAGTTGACACACAAGGGGCTGCTCTGTGTGGGACATGTGTGGCGCTGGCCATCTGTGTGTTTGTTTTTATGTTTGCTGTCTGTAAAGCAAGAGGACCAGTGTCCAGGCCCAGATCCACCCTTGCTGGGAGGGCAAGCCTGACGCAGAGAGGCAGGCTGGCTGCCTGCCTTTGAGCATGGAAGCCATGAAGGGTTCTATCAGTTTTTTGGTTCTTACTGCCTTGGCGGTCAACCGAGTGACTATTTCCCTAAGCCTAGTATGTTAGACACTAGAGCCACTCATGCTTTAGGGATGCTTAGCCTTCCTAGGTGGCTCAGTGGTAAAGAATCCGCCTGCCGATGCAGGAGACGCAAGAGGTGCAGGTTCAATCCCTGGGATGGGAAGATCCCCTGGGGGTGGAAATGGCAACCTGCTCCAACATTCTTGCCTGGAAAATTCCATGGACAGAGGAGCCTGGATTGCTGCAGTCCATGGGGTCGCAAGGAGTTGGACATGACTGAGTGACTAAGCATCCCCAGCTCACCGGACCTCTTGGGCTTACAGGCCTTGCTTGGAACAGACAGGGACATTGGGCTTGCCCTTTGCATCATGTTTGGTCTGAACATTAAGGCGTGTTTGCAAATAGGTGCTTTCAGCAGTTTGACTTGCCCTGTGCCTCTCAATTCCTGCCTTCTTCCTACAGCAGTAAAAATCTGGGGAATGGCTTATTTGGGGAGACGAAGAGCTTTCATTTAAGGAGATTTAGGTATCACTCCATTCTGCCTCCACAGCTTCCTGTTATCAAATAGCAAAAACAGAAAACAAAACCCTGACTTTCTAGGCATGCTTAGCTCTTTGCTCCCTGCCCTTACTCTCAGATTCTTGTCACCAGTCTAGCAGGATGTGAGAATTCAGGGTTCTGAGCTCTGTGCCACAGCTAGGCTCCAAATAAGCCATAAGCAAGTTAACTCAGAAACTTGGGCAGCCGGAGAGTTGATTCTCATGGACCTGCTTGCCTGTTTCACCTCTTTATAAAGTAAATGGGGCTGGGCAGGAAGGATGTTTCCATGTGCCAACTCCAGGCACTGGGTCTGGATTTTGAGTGCTGGAGAATGTGGGTTGTAAGCCCTGGAGCCAGACAACTCCACCTCCTGTTCAGCAGCTTAATGACCAGCAGCTGTTGGAAGGAGGTGTTACCCCAGCCTGTGTGTCACTCCCCCTCCTGCAGGAATCAGAGGACTGGCTGGCTGCTCTTTCACACCACCTGGCCTTCACCTCCTTTTCTGGGGCTTCCTGACTCCTGCAGGAAGTCAGGAGATCTTCTGCAGGCCTCTGAAGGCCCCTCAGTTTTCCACAGCCCCGCTGCCTGTCCAGCTCCTGCTCCCCCATGGCTGGTGAAGCACCCTTCCCTGAAGTGCTCAGGAGGAGGGGGTCAGTATGGAGCCCCCCAGTCAGCAGACTTTGATGAACTGCTGGCATCCAGGCCATGCCCTTTGGGCTGCCTGCAAAGGGTCACTTTGCCCTCTCTCCTTAGGGTCTAGGCTGGACAGCCTAGGTGTTTGTGTTTTAAAATAAACTAATTAAATAAGTATACAATTTCTAAACTGACATACCTGTGTGTGCATGCATGCTAAGTTGCTTCACTTGTGTCCGTCTATTTGTGATGCCATGTACTGTAGCCCGCCACACCTCTCTGTCTGTGAGATTCTCCAGGCAAGAATACTGGAGTGGGTTGCCACGACCTCCAGGGGATCTTCCCGACCCAGGGATCTAACCTGCGTCCCCTGCATCTCCTGCATTTTAGGTGGATTCTTTCCACTGAGCCACCAGGGAAGCTCAGTGTACCTGTATGTTACTGTTAAAAGTTTCAAACAGTGCAGAAGCAGCATTATGAAGCATGTGGTAGTCCTTCCAGAACATTCCTCAATTATTAAATTTTCGTCAGATTTGAGTTTGGTTGTCTCTGTGGCTTCCTGATGCAGGACTTGTGATGTATGAGATCACCTCTTTCCCTTTCGCTTCAGCAGCTTGGCTCTTTATTTTTCAGGCTTTGGCCCCCGAATGAAAAATTTGAGAGTTACTTTTTCATTGTTTGGCTTTTTTTTTTTTTTTTTAAGAAAAGTGGAATGTTTAATTATGAATCCCACACTTCTGTCTGGCAGATGCATACATTCTTTAGAAAAGATGACAGGGTGGATGTGGTTTACCATGTCCTGGTGCCTGTGTCCTGGTTCCAAGCAGGAGTTGAGAACGTGGCTGTGGGTCCGTGTCCACCTCCACAGGCTGTGAGGAGGAGGCTGTGGGTCTCTTCTACAGGCTTCCTTTTGCAGACAGATAGTTCTCTGTCTAGAGAAGCACCTGGCCTAGGACCCTGTATAGCTGGTGCCTCTGGAGGAGGAAGGGTATTGAAACCTTCACCCTGGGAACTGAGGCAGCCACACTGGCTCCCCCGGGTGCCCCCCGCCCCCCCGGCCACCATGGTGTGTGGTCCAGTAATTACCAGGGAACAGGTTTTGCAAAAAAGTGAAATGACTTGCTCCTTGTCTCCCAAGGTGAGGGGCAGAGCTGGGAAGCCTGTTGGCACATCTGAAGTCATCTTGTAATTGATGGGAGTTACTTTGACATTCTAAAGTAAGAAAAAAAAATCCATTTCTCAGAAAAATAAACCAAGGCCAGACCTGTCTTCACCTTCCTACTCCGCTCTCCTGTTTGTTCCCTTTGACTCCCCCCACCCCAGGTCCCGTCACTACCTTGGCACCCAGTTTTTGTTTCTGGTAAGCTCTGCGGAGGCCTGAGTTTCTGTACTTGTGTTCACGATGGAATCTGCCCAGCAGTTAAATTGTAACACTCCACTCTCTGTTGTCAAAACTGCAGTTTCCTACTTTCACTGATGGAAACCGTCTTATCTCAGCAGAATTAAATGTATGCAATCAGTTCAGTTCAGTTTAGTCACTCAGTCGTGTCCTACTCTTTGTGACCCCGTGAATTGCAGCACGCCAGGCCTCCCTGTCCCTCACCAACTCCTGGAGTTCACTCAAACTCATGTCCATCGAGTCTGTGATGCCATCCAGCCATCTCATCCTCGGTCGTCCCCTTCTCCTCCTGCCCCCAATTCTTCCCAGCATCAGAGTCTTTTCCAGTGAGTCAACTCTTCGCATGAGATGGCCAAAGTATTGGAGTTTCAGCTTGCAGGTCAAAGGGGAAAGCATGGATTCCATAAATATATAAACAGTAGTCCCTAAGAATAAGCAGTTGGTTAAAAAAAAGAGCATATTCTTCTCCCTTACTCCTCCCCCCCCCCTTTTTTTTAGTGGACTATATTTTTCAGAGCATTGTTAGGTCATAGCAGAATGGAGCAGAAAGTATAGAAGTTTCCATATATCCACCTCCTTATACATGGACAGCCCCTCCCCTCTACAGAATCAACAGCCCCTATCACAGCGGTGCATTTACTATAATCAGTGAACCTACACACCATCACCCAGTTCATAGTTTACATTACAGTTTTTAGAAAATTTATATTTTCCACTATTTTTTAATTATCTATTTAATTTTTGGCTGCACTGGATTTTAGTTGCTGGGCACGGGCTTTCTCGTTGCAGTGAGCAGAGCTGGGGGATTCTTTGCTGTGTGTGTGGGCTTCTCATTGCCGTGCCTTCTCTTGTTGCAGAGCACAGGCTCTAGGCGCTGGGCTTCCCTAGTTGTGGAGCATGGGCTTAGTTGCTCCGCAGCATGTGGGATCTTCCCAAATCAGGGATCGAACTCGTATCTGCTGCATTGGTGGGTGGATTCTTAACCATTGCGCCACCAGGGAAGCCCTATAGTTCACTCTCAATATTGGACATTCAGTGGTTTGCACTAATGTTTGAGGACACAATTCCATCATTATATTGATAGTACCATACAGAGTATTTCACTGTCCTAAAAACCCTGTATGCTTTTCCTATTCATCCATTTCTCCCCTCCAGTCCCTAGCAGCTGCTTATCTTTTTGCTATCACCAGAGTTTTGCCTTTTCCAGATGACATATGGTTGGAATCATGGAGTATGCAGCCTTTTCTGATTGACTTCTTTCACTTAGTAATATGCATTAAGTTTCCTCTGTGTCTTTTCATGGCTTGATAGCCCGTTTTTCCTAGCACTGAATAATAGATCACAGCCTGAATGTACCATAGTTTTCTTAGCCATTCATAGCTAATTCACCCACGAAAGGACATCTTAGTTACTTCTAAGTATTGGCATTTATGACTGCAGCTGCTATAAGCAGCCACATGTAGGTGTTTATGTGGACCTAAGGAGATCAAACCAGTCAATCCTAAGGGAAATCAGTCTTGAATATTCATTGGAAGGACTGATGCTGAAGCTAAAGCTCCAATTCTTTGCCCACCTGATGCGACTCATTTGAAAACTGACTCATTTGAAAAGACCCTGATGCTGGGAAAGATTGAAGGCCGGAGAGGGAGATGACAGAGGATGAGATGGTTGGATGGCTTCACGGACTTGATGAACATGAGTTTGAACAAGCTCTGAGAGTTGGTGATGGACAGGGAAGCCTGGCGTGCTGTAGTCCATCGGTTCACAAAGAGTCCGACACAACTGAACAACTGAACTGAGATTTTCAGTCCATTTGGCTGAATACCAGGGAGTGTGATTCCCTGCCTTCTGTTTTTAGCATGCTTCTGTGAATTTGAGGTACAGACTGACACTAAGCAGATCATCAGGAAGGAGGTGCTTGATGCAGGATGTGCCAAGAGGCCCAGGGCAGCCGACATCCCTGAAGGGATGAGACGGTCAGCAACACAGGGAGTGTCTGTCCCACTCCTGCAGGCTCATTTCTCTAGTTTGGAGTATTTCACAGTTTAAACTTCTTAACTTTAAGCCAAAATGCCACCATCTATCAATCAATTGGAAACTCCCCCAATTTATGGACTTAGGAGGACAATGATAATATGGTTCCAGTGAGCACTGCTTCTGAACCACTCCAGAAAAATTAGATGTATTACTCGGGAGCTTAATGGTTGGGATTCTAACTTTAAGAGACTCAGCCATCTAGGTGGCAGGAGAAATTTAACAAACAGCACGCCATATTTTGAATCTACAACATCAGAGTATTTGCGACTACATACTTATTGTAGTTATGCAGAGGCATTATTAGAAATGCTATTGCAGTAGTTGTATGTAATCTTTGAACTCTGGAAAGAATGAAATGAAAGCAGCCTTTTAGTGCAGTTCATTTCAGTCGCTCAGTCGTGTCTGACTCTTTGTGTCCCCATGGACTGCAGCACACCAGGCTTCCCTGTCCATCACTGACTCCTGGAGCTTACAAAGTTCATGTACTGTTGAAGCCTGGCTTGGAGAATTTTGAGCATTACACTGCTAGCGTGTGAGAGGAGTGCAGTTGTGTGGTAGTTTGAACATTTTTTGGCATTGCCTTTCTTAGGGATTGGATGGAAAACACCTTTTTCAGTCCTGTGGCCACTACTGAATTTTCCAAATTTGCTGGCATATTGAGTGGACTACTTCAACAGCATCATCTTTTAGGATTTGAAATAGCTTAGCTTGAATTCTATCACCCCCACTAGCTTTGTTTGCAGCAATGCTTCCTAAGGCCCACTTGACTTTGCATTCCCGGATGTCTGGCTCTAGGTGAGTGATTACACTGTCGTGGATATCTGGGTCATGAAGATCTCTTTTGTACCGTTTTTCTGTGTATTGATTGCTGGCATATTGAGTGGACTACTTCAACAGCATCATCTTTTAGGATTTGAAATAGCTTAGCTTGAATTCTATCACCCCCACTAGCTTTGTTTGCAGCAATGCTTCCTAAGGCCCACTTGACTTTGCATTCCCGGATGTCTGGCTCTAGGTGAGTGATTACACTGTCGTGGATATCTGGGTCATGAAGATCTCTTTTGTACCGTTTTTCTGTGTATTGTTGCCAACTCTTCTTAGTATCTTCTGCTTCTGTTAGGTCCATACCATTTCTGTCCTTTATTGTGCCCATCTTTGCATAAAATGTTTGGTATTTCTAACTTTCTTGAAGAGATCTCTAGTTTTTCCCATTCTATTGCTTTCCTCTATTTCTTTGCATTGATCATTGAGGGAGGCTTTCTTATTTCTAAAGCAGCCTTTAGACATGATTTGCTGAACCCTTTAGAGCTGATTTGCTTTGTGCCATAAGGGTGGTGTCATCTGCATATCTGAGGTTATTGATATTCCTTTAGCAGCATTTAGACGTGATTTGCTGAGGCCTTGCAGTGTTTAGGAGACTATTTGCTTTGGTTATTATACTAATGACACAGAGCATGGTTTTGCGTGCTTCAAAGTGGGGTGGGTGAGAGCCAGCCCAGAAAACCGCGGGCCTCTTGTGAGAGCAGCCAGCATCCAGGTTGGTTTACTAGAAATCCTTGCTTGGGAATGATGAGAGCCAGGTAGCAGTACTGATTGAGGCCACCTCTGTAGGTGGGGTGGCCTGGGCAGAGAGGTGGACGCCTGAGCCTTGGAGGTCAGCACATGCAGCCGGTGTGGCCAGCTGCCTCCATGAGAAGCGGGAGTCAGTGTGGAGGACTGAGGTAGGTGAGCTGCCCATGGGAACAGCTGCATTAGAACGACTTAGGGAGTTGTTGGCTCATAACCGGGTGGCACCAGTGGTCAAGAATCCGCTTGCCAGTGAGAAGATGCAGGAGATACAAGTTCAATCCCTGGGTCGGGAAGATCCCCTGGAGGAGGGCATGGCAACCCACTCCAGTATTCTTGCCTGGAGAATCCCCATGGACAGAGGAGTCCATGAGGTTGCAGAGAGTCGGACATGACTAAGCACACACACAGGGAGCTGTTGGTTTTCTATGACTGTGTCAGGTGGGACCCACAGCTTCTGCCTGTTAAAACAGCACCCTAGGTGATTCTGATTTACAGCTCGATGTGAAACATTGAAGCTAAGAGTGCTCTTTAGAGAGCCTTGAATCTAGTGTCTATGAATGGCACAAGCATGGACCCAAGACCAATAAGGACCTAGGAAGTGGCCATCCCCTTAGGCTGCCTGGTACAGGTGTGCCAGAGAGAGGGCATCTGTAGTTTTTTCAGGTGGCGGAGTGGCCCCCAGCCTGTCCCTCAGGAAGAGGAAGCAAGACTCTGAGTGCTTCGGTCGCCTCCCAAGCACGTCTTTTGAGTGTTTTAGGAAAGGCACGTCTCCCTGTCTGCCGGCTGCTAGTGACCTGGTTTTGTGGAGGGGAAGCTCAGAGTTGCTTTGTAATGTCCGTGCTCCTGGCCCTGCTTCCTCAGGTTGGCCTCTGGGCCCCGCCGAGGGCCATCCATTGTGGATGCTGCCATCCACAGGTGCTGTCCCCCCGACACTGGAGATGAAATGAAGTTCAATGGCTCTGAAGTTGGGAAGGAAGTTATAAAAGAAGAAATGACTCATTAGTATCCAGTCATAGAGGAAAGGCTAATATTTATAACATTTCACCTTTGAAATGAATTTTAAGTCCAGAATTTCTCATTTTAGAATAATTTTGGAATAGTCATGACTTTTACAGAGAAACCAACCCATTCTAGATGAGTTACTGTCGCCAAATAATTTCAAAAGCAAGATGACCAAAATCTTTAAAAATTTTAATAGTGAAAATTGCATTTTGTGTAGAATGTAGTGAACTTCAGGGTGTCTGGTATTGGTTGCAGCTTGTGCTGTGTTGGGAAATGTTCAGCTTCTGGCGTCAGGGCAGTGAGGGGAGCAGTCCTGCTGTGGGGCACCCCTGGTTGCCATGGAGATGCTCCCCTAGGTGCTGTCTAAGCCCTGGGGTGGCTCACGGAATCAGAGCCAGTCAGGGAGGTACAGCAACCCCACTGTGTGTTGTTACAGATGCACTTTCTATCTTGCAGGTACAATGGACATAAGTAATGTCAAGAGCATAGATAATAGGAAGACTGACCAAAGTAATTATGAAATGATGTTTTTAGTATTTGTTACCCTTGTCAGGTTTTTTTGGTTTTATTTTGGAGTTGGGGAGGGGTCACTTTTTTTTTTTTTTGAAAAATAAATTAATTTTCAGAGCAATGTAAGATTCCCAGCAAAAGTGAGTAGAAAGTATAGATTTCTGACACACTCCCTACCATCACACATGTGCAGCCTCTTCCAATACCAATGTGCCCCACCAGAGTGGGATATTTGTCACAATGGATGAACCTACATATCATTATTGCCCTAAGTCCATAGTTTACTTGCTGCTGTAGCTTCTGGGTTTTGAGAAAAGTATCCACCATTACTTTATGGGAAATAGATGAGGAAACAGTGTCAGACTTTATTTTGGGGGGCTCCAAAATCACTGCAAATGGTGATTGCAGCCATGAAAGTAAAAGACGCTTACTCCTTGGAAGAAAAGTTATGACCAACCTAGATAGCATGTTGAAAAGCAGAAACATTACTTTGTCGACTAAGGTCTGTCTAGTCAAGGCTATGGTTTTTCCTGTGGTCATGTATGGATGTGAGAGTCGGACTGTGAAGAAGTATGAGTGCCAAAGAATTGGTGCTTTTGAACTGTGGTGTTGGAGAAGACTGTTGAGAGTCCCTTGGACTGCAAGGAGATACAACCAATCCATTCTGAAGGAGATCAGCCCTGGGATTTCTTTGAAAAGAATGATGCTAAAGCTGAAATTCCAGTACTTTGGCCACCTCATGTGAAGAGTTGACTCATTGGAAAAGACTCTGATGCTGGGAAGGATTGGGGGCAGGAGGAGAAGGGAACAACAGAGGATGAGATGGCTGGATGGCATCACTGACTTGATGGACATGAGTCTGAGTGAACTCCGAGAGATGGTAATAAACAGGGAGGCCTGGCGTGCTGCGATTCATGGGGTCACAAAGAGTCAGACAGGACTGAGCAACTGAACTGAACTGATCCACCATTACAGTATGTACAGAGTAGTTTCACTGTCCTAAAAATCCTCTGTGCCTGCTCATCCCTCCTTCCATTTAACCCTGGCAATCACTGATCTTCTTACTGTCTCTATAATTTTACCTGTTCCAGAATGTTGTATAGTCCGAGTCATATAATACATTCAGTTTTTTTTTTATTGTAAAATATTCACAGCGTAAAGTTGACCATTCTCACCATTGTTTTTGGTGTACAGTTGCTACACTAATGATGTTGTACAGCTGCCACCAGCACTGTCCTTTTCTAGAACCCTGCGGTTCTGACGCTGCCGTGCGCCCAGCGGCCGGAGAGCCGCGCCTGCCACCAGTGCTGCTTGTCCTGGGGTCTGCAGCTGGCCAGGGGCTGATGTCAGAGCTTCAATCGCATTTTTGTTTGGCGTGTTTATTTTTGTTGAGTGCTTTATTATTTTTTTATGAGCTTGGAACTGCAGAAATCCAAGGAATTTGCCCCTTGACTCAGTTTCTTGCTGGAGCAAACAAAAGATTATTGAGTTGACATCAAGTTGTGGAGAAATCACAGGATGCCCGTCTGTCTGCAGCCCTTTTGGAATTTCAGCCGATATGGGCTGCAGCCACTGGAGCCTGCTGGCTTACCATGCTCCAGGCTACGTCTTTGCTCCTAAGAGTCTTTTTGTTTTTTTAAACAGTAACTAATTCTTTATTACTCCATGAGTACATATACAAATTTTAGACATCTTATCCATGTCAATCAGAGATGACTACCAATAAAACTTTCCTTTCATGTTTGTTTATCAGGTTTTATAAAATATATTTACTGTTTCCCAAATTCTTCAACAAGAAATTATGAGGAATAATTCTTTTAAAAGTATACAGTATGAATGAGAATGATCAAATATAGCTCAAATGAAGCATTGTTGTAGAAAGTGTATTTCATTGGTTCCCTCTTTTACTCCTGTTCAGTTTTTTGTTTATTTCCTGTAATATTGCTTTTTCGTCTTCATTTTTTCTTTCATTCACAAAATTACCTAAGGAGGAATACATTTATAACTTGTATATGTATATTGATAGGGAAGAAGACAGGCCAGGATTACTGTAAAAAAAAGCTGGAAAAATAGAAAAGAGCGTTGTTCCTAAGAGTCTTGCACTCATTCACCTTCCAAACCCCCAAACCTTCTTACTCTGTTCTTTGCAATTTCAAAGGGACTTAAGCTGCATAATTAATATTCAGAGAATTGTTCATACCACATGAGAAGGAATGTGTCCTGCTTTTACCAGTGATCCTGCTCCCTGCTCTGTCTGCCTGCCCACTGAATCTCCACGTACCTCCTCTGTCCCCTGAGGTGGCCACTGGGTTGTCCCTCCCCTGGACAGAGGGAGCACATTTGCCAGTTGGTTTCCCTTTGTCCTTTTTTCACTGGTCCAAATCTAGAATAAAGGGGACTTACATCCCATCAGCCTCCTTTATTTTTCCCATCTGACAAACTTTCTTGTTGTATTGCTTCTAAGAGGAACTTAGAGAGTCCTGAGATTATAGAATTTTAAGGACTTTCAGGTCATTTAGCTCAACTACACTTTTCTCCCACTTCCTGACCACACATACCTGGACTCAGGGCCCCCTTAGCTGAGACCTGTCAGCTCACGTTTCTCCTTTTGGAGGGACAGTTTGTAAACTGAGGCATAAACGTGGGCTTAACTGCACAATGGGAACACAGTGGCCCCTGTTGCCTCACGTTTTAGAAGATTTGCCTGAGAGTCAGAAGTGAGAGGAGACATAGCTTAGAGATTGAGCCTGGGAATGGAGTTTGTACTAAAAAAAGTGGGCCCTTTGCAGAACTGGGCCGCCTCCCGGAGGAGGGGGAGCCAGGTGACCTACCTCTAGGGGCAGGGAGTGCTTCTGGGTGGGAAGACACCATGTACCTGGGGTGGTTTATGCAAGGACAGTCAATTCAATTATCTAATCCCATTTTCAGTCTGGATCACCCAAGCTATCCCAGTTTTTGGTTCAGAAAATATGATCCCCAATAGAAGCTAGGTGCAGATGAGACATTTGCTAGTATAGGAATACAGGTGGAAGGGTGGAGAAGCAGCCAAGGAAAGGAGATTTTTACAAGGCTTTGTTTAGGCTGGTGGATGCAGGGTGAAATTCTGGTGACTGTCTTGAAGGGCTCCTTTTATCCTGTTCTGCTTGTGAGGGTCAGAATGATTCTGAGTTTCATTATAAATGCATTTTCTTCATTGATTTGCTGATCATTGCCTTTCACATTTCTGGGAGGCACTTATTAGGATTGAGGGTGGGGCTTAGTTGAAAAATTGGGTACTGGTCTTGACTGCAAATAATTTTCTGACATTCTTTTCACTGTTGTTCAGCTACAAAGTCGTGTCTGACTCTTTGAGACCTCAGGGACTGAAGCGGGTCAGGCTTCCCTGTCCTTCACCATCTCCCAGAATTTGCTTAAACTCATGTCCATTGAGTCAATGATGCCATACAACCTTCTCATCCTCTATTGTCCCCTTCTCCTCCTGCCCTCAATCTTTCCCAGTATCAGGGTCTTTTCCAAGGTGTTCAAAAGCATTCCTTTTATATGTGACCTCATGTAATCCTCACAACAACCCTGCAAGGCAAGTGTGATTCTCCTTTTACAGATGAGGAAACTGAGGCTCAAAAGGCTAAGTCATCATCCCCTGGCCACATGGCTAATCGCTGGTAGGGCTGAGGCCTGAGCCCAGAAGCCCTGTTCCCTTTCTGCTCAGCTTCCTTGTCACCAAGTTTGTCCTGGGACTCCCCGGCATCCATCTAATATCTGCTTGGCAGGGGATAGGCGTGCCTGGCAGCCTCGGTCCGCAGAGTGAGGGGAAGCCAGACCCAGAAGGTCAGCACATTCTCTGCAGAGTGTGATGATGTCAGGATGGTTCAGAGCCAGGAGTTGGGATTCTTCCTAAAATTTGGTGGCCTTGGGTGGTTGTTTTTACAGGGTATGTTTGGGTTTGGATTTCAGATTTATTCTTGAATTTTTATTTCAGGACATAACTTGGCAGGATGAGCACTCTGCCCCTTTCTCCTGGGAAACAAGGGTAAGTTGGATTAAATTTAGATTTGTTTATCTTTTATGAAAAGTGACGTGGTTAGGTATTTCCTTTCAGCACTTAGGAGGTTAGATGCACCCCCTGCTGGTAGGAAAGGAGAGAAGGTGAGGCGGGGCCTGTGCTAGGTTAGGTGATGGATTTAAAAAGTGAGGTGGTTGGTGGCACAAGGGTCCATATGACAAAGCCTTGAGGAAAGCTTATGGAGAGGGTGGGATAAGAGCAGCTTTTATTAAAATGAAATCAGAAGGGCAACAGAGACAGCAAGTTGGGTGGATGAGGGGGCAAGAGTGCAGATCCATCAGAATTGCCTGGAAGAGTCAGCTCTAAGGCAAATGAAAAGTGACGTGGTTAGGTATTTCCTTTCAGCACTTAGGAGGTTAGATGCACCCCCTGCTGGTAGGAAAGGAGAGAAGGTGAGGCGGGGCCTGTGCTAGGTTAGGTGATGGATTTAAAAAGTGAGGTGGTTGGTGGCACAAGGGTCCATATGACAAAGCCTTGAGGAAAGCTTATGGAGAGGGTGGGATAAGAGCAGCTTTTATTAAAATGAAATCAGAAGGGCAACAGAGACAGCAAGTTGGGTGGATGAGGGGGCAAGAGTGCAGATCCATCAGAATGCCTGGAAGAGTCAGCTCTAAGGCAAAGAGTCCTGAGTGTGGAAGAGAGGAGGGAGACACTGTTCTTTGTACCTTGTGAAGCTGGAATAGCCAGTGGATAGCCAGTGGACAACCCAGCCTGTATTTCTGAATGCTGGTGTCCAATCATTCATTCATTGCTATCAGTGTTATTGTTGCCGAAGTTGCTTAAGAGTATCAAGCTTCACTGGGTTGATTCATTTCCCCATTCTCCCTAGTTGTCCCAGAACAAGTGCATTAATAAGTAGCAAAATGACCAAAAGGTAGGTGTCTCAAATCCAAGGAAAAAGACCAGGATTCTCTGAATTCTAGGACACTAGCTGCTTTGTGTTGGAGGGTCCTTTGCATGATGGAGGTGATCATAGTGACTCAGTGCCTGGACTAGGGCTTAGACTTGAGGTCGGATCAGGGCTTTCAGAAAGCACTGATACTTGAAGGGGCTTGTTCTTGTCCCTACAGTTGTTCATCCCAGTAGAAATGGCCTCTACGGGGCTGTAGGAAGGGTGGGTCAGAGTGGGATGAAGCAATGAGAAGGTCTGCAAGTGACTCAAGCCTGAGTGGCCCTCACATGGGGGTCTGTGTCTAAGAATAAATGACAGACTTGACAAGGGCCTCCGTGGACCCGGACAGCTGGCGTCCTTGCCCACGGGTGGCGCTGTAACCAACACTGACTGCCCAAGTGATGCAATGCCCCAGGATGAGGAAGCCTGCGAAAGCCAAGGTGGCTCTCCAGGGAGAGTTAGGAGGCAGCTTTTGAGAATACTTAGCATTAATGCAGATGAATATGTTCATTCAGCAAGCACAGACTCCTGCCTTCAGGGAACCAGAATGATGGGTCCTACATGTACTAAAAATAAAGATGCAAACATCTGCAGCCTGTGTGTCTTTTTATTTTTATTTTTTTTTAATTTCTGAGGCAGATGACCTAAGTCTAAACAGAGGGCAGGGCGAGTGACATAGTTGTGCCTGGAAGCTAAATCCTTCAGGATATGGACACTGATTA
>SJYC01049149.1:0-29025 GCA_006408675.1 Madoqua kirkii
TTGGCGGCCTACTGGGTTGTCACTCAGCTCGGCAACCAACAGACATGCAGGAAACATGTTCAGTGCGCCTGCCTGGGTGCCGTGACTCGTCTGCCTGCTGTGTGGTTGTGTCTCAGATGCCCCCCGCCCTTCCCTGCTTGTGTGAGGGCAGGTGACGGAGGATCGTGGGGGCAGTGAGCAGAAGACTCAAGGGGGAAGCTGGCAGTGTGGGTGAGGTTTGACTGCCAGCTCCACGCAGGGGCCTGTGCGGCTGGGCTGCTCTTTGGGTGAGGAAGGGAGCTGCAGGTGTCCTGTGGGCACAGGGCGAAGCAGGCAGGACCCCCAGACCTCCACCAGGAGCAGCTGTGCTTGTTTGCAGATCACAGGAGACTTGCTTCGGTGGTGAAGGGCAGCTTCTCGTTTCCAAGCAAAACAGAGTTAGGTGTCCCAAGTGGAGTCCTAAGGAAAGGACTTCTTTCCGGGGATGCAGGAAAAGGAAAAAAAAGATCTGAGAGTCTCACTGCCGAGGTGCAGTGAGTCGTGAAGAAAGGGCCCTGTAAGAGAACAGGCAGTGTGAGTGTCTTCGTGTCTCCCCACGTGTGGAGCCCTGAGTGTGAGCTGCCCTGCACTACTGGAGAAAATGCAGCCAAGAAAAAGTGTTTGCTTAGGACTTTAAATGGAGCTAGTGTTGAAGGATCACCCAAATCCAAAATAAATAAGTGTGTGTGTGCGCACGGTAAGTCACTTCAGTCGTGTCTGACTCTTTGCAACCCCATAGACTGTAGCCTGCCAGGCTCCTCTGTCCATGGAATTCTCCAGGCAAGAATACTGGAGTGGGTTGCCATGCCCTCCTCCAGGGGATCTTCCCAACCCAGGGGATCTTCCCGATCCAAGGATTGAACCTATGTCTCCTGTGGGCTCCTCCACTGCAGGTGGATTCTTTACTGCTGAGCCACCAGTTCAGTTCAGTCGCTCAGTCGTGTCCAACTCTTTGCGACCCCATGAATCACAGCACGCTAGGCCTCCTTGTCCATCACCAACTCCTGGAGTTCACTCAAATTCAGGTCCATGGAGTCAGTGATGCCACCCAGCCATCTCATCTCTGTCGTCCCCTTTTCCTCCTGCCCCCAATCCCTCCCAGCATCAGAGTCTTTTCTGATGAGTCAACTCTTTGCATGAGGTAGCCAAAGTACTGGAGTTTCAGCTTTAGCATCATTCCTTCCAAAGAATACCACTGGTTGGATCTCCTTGCAGTCCAAGGGACTCTCAAGAATCTTCTCCACAACACAGTTCAAAAGCATCAATTTTTCAGCGCTCAGCCTTCTTCACAGTCCACCTCTCACATCCATACATGACTACAGGAAAAACCATAGCCTTGACTAGACGGACCTTTGTTGGCAAAGTAATGTCGCTGCTTTTCAATATGCTATCTAGGTTGGTCATAACTTTCCTTCCAAGGAGTAAGCGTCTTTTAATTTCATGAGCCACCAGGGAAGCCCAAATAAACAAGTAGTGGTGTTTCAGAGGGAGACTGTGGTGTTTAGACACTGTTTTATAATGAACAAAGAGATACTTGGACAAGTCATGTCTGAGAACAATTTCTGGGGGAAGATGGTGGCCTACTCATGGACCTGGGTGAGGCGATGAGCAAGGTTTTGTTCATGGAGATGGATGGCACTTCCCAGAGCTTTACCGCTTCCTGACCTTCAAGCTTTTCTGGATGGGCTGCAGCGCTTGCTTAGCTCTAGGGAGGGCGGCCCTGGGGTGATGGAGGCCCCCAGGTCCCCCAGGAGCACCGCCTTGTGATGCTGGCCCTGAGGCTGGCTTCCTGCCCAGTGGCTCCCTCTCCCAGACTCAAGCAGCCCACTGCTGGCTTGAGTCTGCAGTGGGGTCTTCCTCTGAGGGGAAGCATTGATAAAAGTTATGTGGGAATCTTAATTGTAAAGAGATACAGGAAAGTGTTTGTGTGGGGGGTGGGGTGGAATGTGGGACAGAGCCCATGAAATCCTCAGAAAGAACTGATTTCTGACTGCAGAGCACAGAGTGCAATGCTGCTGCACTGAGAACGCTGGTAGGAAACCAGAAAAAGGAATGTATGGCTTTGGCTTTTCAGGCTCTGGCTCAATCTAGGGGCAGCAAGGCCTGAGACCTGCCTCAGGGGAGCTGCTTAGCCCGTTGGCTCTGTTGCCTCTGTGGCAGTGCCTTCCATCGGCAGCATGTGGAGGGTGAGGACTCAAGGCTCCCTTGCCCAGGAAGGCTGCAGCCACCAGGTAAACATGTACTTGTGTAGACCGAGCAGAAGGGTCTCTCAGGTGGCTGGTGGAAGCCTGTGGAAGTGTGTCTGAGTCAGCTCACAGATGGCCCTTTAAACCAACCCCATGCCT
The DNA here is from genome assembly GCA_006408675.1 of Madoqua kirkii. NCBI lineage: Eukaryota > Metazoa > Chordata > Mammalia > Artiodactyla > Bovidae > Madoqua > Madoqua kirkii. Next base: position 2,364 of record SJYC01049149.1, read on the forward strand.
GTAAGTAGGCAGTCTGTGACCTGAAGAATGGTCCTGGGTCGGGGAAAATCACTCCAGAACCCGCCACATAACCTAAAAGAAAGAACTTTTATATCCTTTCTCTGTATTTTTCACTCCCTCAACTTGGTGATTTGTTTTGTCTGTCACTGTGCATGTATGTTTCATATTAGAAAGACTATCTTCCTAACTTGTTCTCTTACTCTATGGGTGACTAAATTTAAACATGCCCCTCATTCAAAAATAGAAAAGATACATTTTTCTCCTTTTCTCTCCAGGTGGGGGTCTACAGGCTGCCCTCAGGCATGCCTGGGGACAGAAAGGGATACTTGTTGGATCTGGCAGAGTCTGGCTTGCACTGATCTTTATTTAATTTTCTGGTTCCCAGCACTGAGGCAAATTGAGGTCAGGGAGCCTCTGAGACGAAGTACTCTATTTCATATGGGTCATTTTAAATGAGATGCTGTTTTTAGATTGTGCTGACTTGAAAAAAGCCTCATGCCTTACTTTGGTGTTTTTGTCCCTTCTGCAGGTCAGCTCAAGTAATGTCATCTTGAAGACAGGATTTGATTTTCTGGACAACTGGTAAAGTGGATCAGACAGAACAAACAAACCAAGAATCCCCAAGTATTTTCCAAAGTGGTGTGGTGAAGGGGGAGACTAAACACAAGGGCAGGATTCCCACTCTTTGCAGAATCATCTGGATGCTGGTTAATGTTGCCTTGGCCAGCTCTCCAGATTTTCCCCTTTTTGGTGAGACCAGATATCTGTGCTATTTTAAACAATTTGATAACAGAAGTTTTACATCTGGAATTTTTAAAAACTCTTAGGAATTCAGTAAATCTTAAAAAATAAAAGCTGTGCTCTAGCTCTACCCAATTTTCCCCCTCCCTCGAGAAAGAGTTTTCTCAACCATGTCACTAAATTCTAGAGTGATTCCCACCTCCTCTCTTCCCCACCCTTTTAAAAATGCACAGGGCTCCTTTGACGGGTGGCTGTTGAGGAAGTCCTCAGTAGTCATGGCACTGGGCGCCCGCTGTGACCGCGGGAGACCTGCCTGCCCCTGAAGTCCATACCCGCAGCCCCAGCTGTCCGGCTTCCTGTGTGGAAGCCACGCCTCTTCCTCTGTGGAAGCCACGCCTCTGTGTCACGTGCCACCCTTCACTTGGCATCACTTCCAGGAAACGGATCAAGGGCACGTGGCAGGGTTGTCTTTAAACTGCCTGCCATGCTACTTACTCAGATTTTTCATCTTTGTTTAACAAGTTGCATGTTTTAAAGTTTTGTATTAACTTTACATGATTTTGTATCTAGATTTAGCACTTATAGAGCTACCGCTTTTCTTGGGTTTGTACCAGTCTCCCCTTGGAAGTTCTTTGCTACTTTCCTGACCTTTGAGGTGTTTTCTGTCCTGGGCATCTGCAGGAGTCAGGGCAGATGACAGGCATTGCTAGAACACCAGGTTCTTCTGATTAGCTGCGTTGGAATCTTCTGGTGTGAAGCTGGCAGGGGCAGCGTATGTCCTTCATCCCAAGGACTGGTCAAGCTTTGTCACGATGGACCCTCCCTTAGTCCTGACCACCGACGGAAGTGGAGTCGTTTCTGCATGGCCCCAGCGGCGCCCCCTGGAGACCTTCGTGGTCATGGCAACAGCATCTCCTGAAGGTGGACTCAGCTGACTGCTGTGGTCTCTGCTGCTGGGGAGGTAGGGAGGGGGCCAGGTTAGGACAGCTCTGAGCCTACGCAGAAGGGCAAGGTGTCCTCCCCCCAAGATGGGATGGCATAAGATCAGAGAAGAGCCCCTGCTCAGTGACTCCCAAGTGGTGTGCGCCTGTGATCCATGCCCTGGTGTGATCTCCACGTTGCCTCTCACTGTGTTCTCACCTGACGCCTTAATCCCTGCAAATCCTGCCAGTGAGCACCTGGTTTCAGTATCAAAGTGTGTCTTTTAAAATGCCTTTCTGTTTCATATGACATTCTGAAATGATTTCTAGAATATTTTACATGACTCCAAGGTAAAGCACATGACAACTTTTTTCCCAGAAAGTTTCTGCTAAAACTGTGGCCTAGCCCACTTTGGTTTGGTTTCTGCCAATTGCATTATGCCCCTAAACTTCATTTGGCTCCTTGGGGTCTTGAGTTTGACCTTCCTCCTCTGGTGACTGTACTGTGGTGAACACAAGTTCTTTCTGCCTTGTTTAAGTAGAGTTGCAACATTCAAGGGAAAAAGATTCCTAGCATGGTGATGATGGGGAAAGAATCCTAGAAATCCCAGCTGGAATTGCACAGCTGGGTACCAGCCCTGCAGGTCAGCCACTGAGCTTCAGAGCTGGGCTTGCCACCTGTCTCCACTTCCAGCTTTGAGTGCAGTGGACTATCTTAGAAACCATGCTTGAAAGCAGGGTCTGCTTAAGAAAAAAAGATGTCCAGAAGTTGCATTCCTTAGTGTTGGCATATCAAGAAAGAAGGATCTGTGTCCTGGGACAGTTAGCCAAGGTGATCAATCTGTTCTTTTGAGAACTCTTAATTTCTTTTCTGCTTTCTCATAAAACCCAATATTCCCATCCAGTTCTCCTGGTAGCTGAGGGGATTTGGGGATTATTGAAAGGTTCTGCCTCTTTTATCATCATCTGGGGTCCAGTACCCAGTGGTATTCAGGTCTCTGTAACAATGTCTAAAGTTTCATAAAGGTACAGCCTCCTGAAATTAAATGTAAAGTCACAGTTTGGGAAATCATAGAGGGAGTTCTGCAATTGTATTGCTTTGCTTTGCAAAGTAATAAAACTTGAGAGGGAGCAGTGATGACCTGGAGGATGCATGCACATGGGTCACCATCCTGCCTGAACTGTGATTCTCACCTTAACCCTGGGCAATCCATGTTAAGATGATGCCTTTCACCATCCTCCTGGGAATCTGTTTGGTATGTCCAAGTAAGGGAAAATTAAATTCACGTTTGCCACTTTTTTTTTTTTTGCCACATACCAAGATGGCATTTCTAAAACCAGACGTTTGTATTATTGTAAAAATTCACACTTTTCAGTTGAAGCCTAGTGTGGTTTTGCGTCCTTCTTCCTTCCTCCTGGCCACTCTGTTGTCTGCTCCTGAGTTTGAGCTCAAGGATTCAGTGTCTTGCTTTGGGTGACTAACTGCAAAGTCTCCACCAGGAAGTTAGAAACCAGTCTCAATTCTTCCACTTGGGATCCTTTCCCACTTCTACTCTCTAGGTTTAGGGGTTCCACCTGCTTTGGGAACAGTGGGGCATGGCATCCAGCCCCATTGCACCCCTGTGGGTGTCAGAACAGCCTCTTTGATACACGTTTTCAAAAATGAAAAATTCTTACTGACTACTTGTAACTTGGTTGTATTTTGTATTAACAGCCTTTAATAAAGCCATTTAAAATTTGTTCAGTGTGTCTCCTTGGGACCTCTGCTGGAGTTAGAAAGCCTGCTAGGATGATTGGTGTTGAACCCAGAGGGGAATAAAAGGATTCATACTTGTTAAAACCAGCTTGAAACCTTGCTTCAGCAGGCCCACTGTGCACAGTCCTGCCTGGGCCCTGCAGGTTAGTGGGAAGCGGTAGCCAAGGTGCACAGCCTCCAGCAGCAGAGGAGGGCTGTACCCCAGAGAGCTCCCATATGGCCCTCCTGTGCCAGACTAAGGCGTGTCTCTCAAAGACAAGCTGATGGCATCAAGTGAGTGACTCAGAAGGGCAGATGCCATCTCCCTAAAAGCTTTCACCTTGAATGTGATTGAACCTGATTTTTCTTGAAAGAAATATAAACGTGGCTTGTGAATTCTGTTTTGTTCATTAAGGTGCAGGTGGTAGGTTATCAGTTGTAGATTGACAGAATGTTTAGATGTCAGTTTTTAAAACTAATACCCTCTTAGTACCATTTTTCTAGAACCATATATATGTGTTAATGTGTGATATTTGTTTTCTCTTGACTAACTCTGTATAACAGGCTCTGAGTTTATCCACCTCCTACTTGGGAGGGCAGGAGTAGAGAAGCAGACAGAGAACAGAATTGTGGGCACTGCGGGCTAAGGAGAGGGTGGAACAAATTGACTGAGTAGCATTGAAACATATACATCACCATATGTAAAGTAGACAGCTAGTGGGAAGTTGCTGTATAGCATAAGGATCTCAACCCAGTCCTCTGTGACAACCTAGAGGGGTGAGAAGGGGTGTGGGTTGGGAGGGAGCTTCAAGAGGGAGGGGACATATGTATACTTATGGCTGATTCACATTCCTGTATGGCAGAAACCAACACAACATTGTAAAACAATTATTCTCCAATTAAAAATAAACAAAAACTAATACCTTCTCAAGAAAATGGGGGTTCCAGGTGTCAGATTTATAAGTTATCATGCATGGTGGGTCCTTGCTGACCACAGATTTTGGGTGAGCAAGTGATTGTACTTGCTGACTCTGATTACAGTGATTTGATGAAGTATGTGGACCAGCAAGTGTATGTATATGTATGAGAAGAGGCAAAGTAGGTTTCCCCTAGGTTTGGTAACCTTTATGGTAGCTCAGTATGTGGAAACAGCTACCAAAGGAAGTGAAAGTGTTTCTATGCAAGAGGGAGCCATCAGCATAGACACAAAATGTATCTTGGTGTATTCAACACTTGCAGCCTGGAGGAAAGATACTGAATCTGGGGGACAAGAACGTTCTCGGTTGTGGGATGGGGGTATTCACGGGCTTGTCTAGAAATTTTCATTAGTCTGATCATATGCTTATATGTGATCTGATGAACTTACAGGTGCCTTGATCCCAAAGGTGGGGGGGGGCACCATAGGAGGGAGTCAGTGATTCTGAATCCCACCAAGACTCAGGTAGAAAGCAAGTGAGCAATTCTGAATGTAAAATTGAAAATGAACAGCAGCAATACCACCTAGAAACACAAAGAAAATCAACTCATAATGAGAATTGAAAATATAAGATATCCAGGAATCAACTTTAACAGTATACAAAGACTTTTTTTTTTTTTTCCCAAAAAAAACTATAAAGGGAAAATAGAAGGTGTAGAAGAAGAGCTGAATAATCCTGGGTGGGATGACAATATTATAAAACTTCATTTTCTTCCAATCATTTTATAAAGTTAGTGTAACCTCAACAAAAATTGCAGTTGAGCATTTGGGGAAATTGGATAGATTTACACTAAACTGTCGGTGAAAAATAATAGTTCCCTGAAAAATGAGAGAAGCCTTGTCTGTCAGTTATGAAATATGTTTATGGGTCTTGGTGCAGGAATAGATTATTAGATCAATGCAGAGCTTGGGGACAAAGGCAGCCATTAAAAGAGACTTAATTTACACTCAAAGTGACACCAGAAGTTGGCAGGGGAAAGGAGGATTCACTGTAGGAGATATCAACATGGATTCTTACACAATTCTACATAGAAGGTGGACTCCATAAAGATTAAAGACCAATTTATAAAAGATAAATGTGTAAAGCTAATAGAGCAAAATGTCTTGTGACCTAGGGCAAGAGCAAGGAAAGACTTCTTTAGTAAAAGTTCAAAAGCACAAACCGTAAAGCAAAATGCTAATGAATCTCATACATGAAAATTAAGGATTTCTGTCAGTGAAGTACCATTTCAGTAGAGTTAGTGGAAACAATGGGAGAAGATATGTGCTATGTCAATTCCAATAGTGGACAAGTACTAAGAGTACATACGGGACTACATAGGGGACTTCCCTGGTGGTCCAGTGGTTAAGAATCCGCCTGCCAAAGCAAGGGACATAGGTTCGATCCCTGGTCCAAGAAGAACCAACATGCTGCAGGGCAGCTAAGCCCATGTTCCACAACTACTAAAGCCCACACACAGAGCCTGTGCTCCACAACAAGAGAGGCCACTGCAATGAGAACCCTGAGCACTGCAACTAGAGAGTAGCCCCCACTTGCTGCAACTAGAGAAAGTCATGCAGCAATGAAGACGCCGTGCAGCCAAAAATAGATAAAGTACAAAGGGGACTCTTGCAAGTCAACAAAAACAGTCAGCAACCTTAACAGAATTAACATTACAGAAAATCCTTAAAAACTGTTAAGCATATGAGAAGTTGCTTAAAATAGTTGATAATGAGAGAGGGAAAACTGCTCAATAATGCCAAGTGTTGGCAGAATGGGACAGAGCACTGGTTCTCAACGTTGGGTTGTTTTGCCCTCCTTGGGGACCTTTGGTAGTGTGAGAAGACATTGTTTTCATCACCACAACTGAGGGTGAGTCTTCTGTTGGCATCTAGTAGGTAGAAGCCAGAGATGCTGCCAAACATCCCAGAGTGCACAGGATAGCCCCACGACAAAGGGTGCCATGCTGTGCCATGCTAAGTTGCTTCAGTCAAGTCTGACTCTGTGCAACGCTATGGACTGTAGCTTGCCAGGCTCCTCTGTGCATGGGATTCTCCAGGCAAGAATACTGGAGTGGGTTACCATGCCCTCCTCCAGGGGATCTTCCCAACCCAGGGACTGAACCTGCATCTCTTAAGTCTCCAGCATTGGCAGTCTTGTTCTTTACTAGTGCCACCTTTGGAAGCCTAAAACAAAGGATAAGCTAGTCCAAAATGTCAGTGCTGCTGAGGTTGAGAAAGCCTAGGATAGAGGAACTGTACAGACATTTGTCAACAATAATCTGGTGCTATTCCACCAAACCGAGTGTCCTCTGTTCTGGGATTCTGCTGTTCCCCTCCAGGACATGTCTTGAAATTCTCAATTAGGTACTTAAGGAAATATGTACAGGGCTGTTCATTACAGTGCTGTATGTGGGAGTCAGAAGCAAGCTAGATGTCATTGGGAAGATGGTTAGATAAAATGTGATGGACCATCAAAACAGAAAATTAATAAGGAAACACATGTCTTAAATGATACATTAGATGAGCTGGACACATTGATATTTTCAGGACATTCCATCCAAATGCAGAAGAATACACTTTCTTCTCAAAGGCACATGGAACATTCCCCAGGGTAGACCACATGTTGGGTCACAAATCAAACCGCAGTAAATTTAAGAAAATTGAAATCATATCAAGCATCTTCTCTGACCACAATGCTATAAGACTAGATATCAATTACAAGAAAAAAAACTAAAAAACACAGACACATGGAAATTGAACAGTACATTTCTAAATAACCAACAGATTATTGAAGAAATCAAAAGGGAAATAAAAAAATTTCTAGAAACAAATGACAATGAAAACACAACAACTCAAAACCTATGGGATGCAGCAAAAGCAGATTTAAGAGGAAAGTTTATAGCAATACAATTCTACCTCAAGAAAAAAAAAAAAAAACATCGAATAGACAATCTAACTTTACACCTAAAACAACTGGAAAAACAGGAACACCTCCCCGCCAAATTAGCAGAAGGAAAGATAACATAAAGATCCAAGCAGAAATAAATGAAAAGGAAATGAAAGAACAATAGTAAAGATTAATAAAACTAAAAGCTGGTTCTTTGAGAAAATAATCAAAATTGACAAACCTTTAGCCAGACTCATCAAGAAAAAAAGAAATCAACAAAATTAGAAATGAAAAAAGAGAGGATAAACAGACAATGCAGAAATGCAAAGGATTATAGGAGACTATTATGAACAGCTATATGGCAATAAAATAGATAGCCTGGAAAAAATGGACAGATGCTTAGAAAAGTTCAATCTTCCAAGACTGAACCAGGAAGAAGTAGAGATTATGAACAACTCAATTACAAGCACTGAAATTGAAGCTGTAATAAAAAATCTCCATAAAAACAAAAGCCCAGGACCAGATGGCTTCATAGGAGAATTCTATCAAATATTTAGAGAAGAGCTAATGTCTATCCTTCTAAAACTCTTTCAAAAAATTGAAGAGGAAGGAACACTTCTGAATTCATTCTATGAGGCTACCATCACCCTAATACAAAAACCAGACAAAGACAACACAAAAAAAGACTACAGGCCAATATCACTAATGAACATAGATGAAAAAAATCCTCAACAAAATTTTACCAGACAGAATTCAGCAACACATCAAAAAGCTCATACACCATGCTCAAGTAGAGTTTATTCCAGGGATGCAAAGATTCTTTGATATACAGAAATCAATCAATGTGATACACCATATTAACAAACTGAAAGACAAAGGCCATATGATAATAGATGGAGAAAAAGCCTTTGACAAAATTCAGCACCCATTTATGATTAAAACTCTTCAAAAAATGGGCATTGAAGGAACCTACCTCAGCATAGTAAAGGTCATATATGATAAGCCAGCAGCAAATATAATTCTCAATGGTGAAAAACTGAAAGCACTCCCCCTAAGATCAGGAACAAGACAAGGGTGTCCACTTTCACCACTATTATTCAACATTATTCTGGAAATCCTAGCTATAGCAATCAGAGAAGAAAAAGGAATAAAAGGAATCTAGATCAGAAAAGAAGTAAAACTCTCACTGTTTTGCAGGTGATGTGATACTGTACATAGAAAACCCTAAAGATCATATTAGAAAATTACTAGAGCTAACCAGTGAGTTTAACACAGTTGCAGTATACAAAAACAGTACACAGAAATCACTTGCATTTCTATATTCTAACAATGAAAAATCAGAAAGCAAAATAAAAACATCAGTCTCATTCACCATTGCAGCAAAAAGAATTAAATATCTAGGAATAAACTTACCTAAGGAGACAAAAGAACTGTACACAGAAAATTATAAGACACATGAAAAAATCAAAGATTACATAAACAGATGGGGAGATATTCCGTGTTTCTGGGTAGGGAGAATCAATATTGTGAAAATAACTATACTACCAAATGCAATCTACATATTCAATGTAATCCCTATCAAATTACCAATGGCATTTTTTCACAGAACTAGAACAAAAAATTTCATAATTCATATGGAAACACAAAAGACCCAGAATAGTCAATGCAATTTTTTTTAATTTTTAATTTTTTTAATTTGTTGCTGTTTTTATTTTTAATATAAATATATTTATTTTAATTGGAGGTTAATTACTTTATAATATTGTATTGGTTTTGCCATACAACAACATGAATTCGCCACAGGTATGCACGTGTTCCCCATCCTGAACCCCCCTCCCTCCCCATACCATTCCTCTGGGTCATCCCAGTGCACCAGCCCCAAGCATCCAGTATCATGCATCAAACCTGGACAGGCGATTCATTTCATATATGATATTATACATGTTTCAATGCCATTCTCCCAAATCATCCCACCCTCTCCCTCTCCCACAGAGTCCAAAAGACTGTTCTATATATCTGTGTCTCTTTTGGTGTCTCACATACAGGGTTATCATTACCATCTTTCTAAATTCCATATATAAATGTTAGTATACTGTATTGGTGTTTTTCTTTCTGGCTTACTTCACTCTGTATAATAGGCTCCAGTGTCATCCACCTCATTTGAACTGATTCAAATGTATTCTTTTTTAACTGATACAGCCCCTATGGAAGACGATATGGCGATTCCTTAAAAAACTAGCAGTAAAACACCATAGCACCATATGACCCAGCAATCCCACTCCTAGGCATATACCCCGAGGCAACCAAAATTGAAAAAGACAAATGCACCCCATTGTTCACTGTGGCACTATTTACAATAGCTAGAACATGGAGACAACCTAGATGTCCATTGACAGATGAATGGATAAAGAAACTGCGGTACATATGCAGAATGAAATATTATTCAGCCATAGAAAGGAACACATTTGAATCAGTTCTAATGAGGTAGATGAACCTAGAGCCTATTATACAGAATGCATAAGTCAGAAAGAGAAAGATAAATATTGTATTCTAAAACATATGTATGGAACCTCGAAAAAAGGTACTGAAGAATTTATTTACAGGGCAGCAATGGAGAAACAAACATTAGAGAACACTCATGGGAGAGGGGAGCAGAGGTTGAGATGTACGGAGAGAGCAGCATGGAAACTTACGTTACCATATTTACAATAGACAGCCAGTGGGGATTTGCTGTATGGCTCAGGAAACTCAGATAGGGGCTCTGTGTCAGCCTAGAGGTGTGGGATGGTGCACTAGATGGGAGGGAGATTACCTATGGCTGATTCATGCTGAGGTTTGACAGAAAACAAACAAAATTCTGTAAAGAGATTATCCTTCAATTAAAAAATAAATAAAATTTTTAAAAATGTGATGGACCCACACCATGGATGATTATGTAGCACTTAAAAGCAACAAATTAGATGTACACATGGCTACATGGATGGATCTGAATAACTATGTTACTGAAACAAAGCAAGAACAATGGGATACAAAATAATACCATTTGTATAAGTTAAAAATGTAAGATATTTGATAATAGAATGATTGGCTATGGGAGGAGGAGAGGTAGAAATAAGGGTTCGGTCAGTTCAGTCACTGAGTCGTGTCTGACTTTGCGACCCCATGGACTGCTGCACGTCAGGCTTCCCTGTCCATCACCAATTCCCAGAGGTTAGTCAGACTCATGTCCATCGAGTCAGTGATGCCATCCAACCATCTCATCCTCTGTCATCCCCTCCTCCTCCTGCCCTTAATCTTTCCCAGCATCAAGGTCTTTTGAAATGAGTCAGTTTGTCGCATCTGGCAGCCAAAGTACTGGAGCTTCAGCTTCAGCATTAATCCTTCCAATGAATATTCAGGGTTGATTTCCTTTAGAATTGACTGGTTTGATCTCCTTGCAGTCCAGGGGAGTCTCAAAAGTCTTCTCCAACACTACAGTTCTAAAGCATTGACTCTTTAGTGCTCAGCTTTCTTTATGGTCCAACTCTTACATCCATACGTGACTGCTGGAGAAACCATAGCTTTGACTAGATGGATCTTTCCCTGCAAATTAATGTCTCTGCTTTTTAATGTGCTGTCTAGGTTGGTCATAACTTTTCTTCCAAGGAGCAAATGTCTTTTAATTTCATGGCTGTAGTCACCATCTGCAGTGATTTTGGAGTCCAATAAAATAAAGTCTCCCACTGTTTTCCCATCTATTTGCCATGAAGTGATAGGACCAGATGCCATGATCTTAGTTTTTTGAACCAGCTTTTTCAGTCTCTTCTTTCACTTTCATCAAGAGGCTCTTCAGTTCCTCTTCACTTTCTGCCATAAGTGTGGTGTCATCTGCATATCTGAGCTTATTGATAAGGGTAGCAAGGAAGAAATATGGCAGAGAGCTCTAGAATAGAATGATGCTCATGTTTCATTGGATGCCTATTGGTAAAGAAGCTTGCCATCTCTTGTCATCTAGGTCTGTTATTAATCTCTCACATTAAACAGGACACTTTAATTGGTGTGTTATGTTGGATGTCTCACATACAGGGTTATCATTACCATCTTTCTAAATTCCATATATAAATGTTAGTATACTGTATTGGTGTTTTTCTTTCTGGCTTACTTCACTCTGTATAATAGGCTCCAGTGTCATCCACCTCATTTGAACTGATTCAAATGTATTCTTTTTTAACTGATACAGCCCCTATGGAAGACGATATGGCGATTCCTTAAAAAACTAGCAGTAAAAGCACCATAGCACCATATGACCCAGCAATCCCACTCCTAGGCATATACCCCGAGGCAACCAAAATTGAAAAAGACAAATGCACCCCATTGTTCACTGTGGCACTATTTACAATAGCTAGAACATGGAGACAACCTAGATGTCCATTGACAGATGAATGGATAAAGAAACTGCGGTACATATGCAGAATGAAATATTATTCAGCCATAGAAAGGAACACATTTGAATCAGTTCTAATGAGGTAGATGAACCTAGAGCCTATTATACAGAATGCATAAGTCAGAAAGAGAAAGATAAATATTGTATTCTAACACATATGTATGGAACCTCGAAAAAAGGTACTGAAGAATTTATTTACAGGGCAGCAATGGAGAAACAAACATTAGAGAACACTCATGGGAGAGGGGAGCAGAGGTTGAGATGTACGGAGAGAGCAGCATGGAAACTTACGTTACCATATTTACAATAGACAGCCAGTGGGGATTTGCTGTATGGCTCAGGAAACTCAGATAGGGGCTCTGTGTCAGCCTAGAGGTGTGGGATGGTGCACGAGATGGGAGGAAGATTACCTATGGCTGATTCATGCTGAGGTTTGACAGAAAACAAACAAAATTCTGTAAAGAGATTATCCTTCAATTAAAAAATAAATAAAATTTTTAAAAATGTGATGGACCCACACCATGGATGATTATGTAGCACTTAAAAGCAACAAATTAGATGTACACATGGCTACATGGATGGATCTGAATAACTATGTTACTGAAACAAAGCAAGAACAATGGGATACAAAATAATACCATTTGTATAAGTTAAAAATGTAAGATATTTGATAATAGAATGATTGGCTATGGGAGGAGGAGAGGTAGAAATAAGGGTTCGGTTCAGTTCAGTCACTGAGTCGTGTCTGACTTTGCGACCCCATGGACTGCTGCACGTCAGGCTTCCCTGTCCATCACCAATTCCCAGAGGTTAGTCAGACTCATGTCCATCGAGTCAGTGATGCCATCCAACCATCTCATCCTCTGTCATCCCCTCCTCCTCCTGCCCTTAATCTTTCCCAGCATCAAGGTCTTTTGAAATGAGTCAGTTTGTCGCATCTGGCAGCCAAAGTACTGGAGCTTCAGCTTCAGCATTAATCCTTCCAATGAATATTCAGGGTTGATTTCCTTTAGAATTGACTGGTTTGATCTCCTTGCAGTCCAGGGGAGTCTCAAAAGTCTTCTCCAACACTACAGTTCTAAAGCATTGACTCTTTAGTGCTCAGCTTTCTTTATGGTCCAACTCTTACATCCATACGTGACTGCTGGAGAAACCATAGCTTTGACTAGATGGATCTTTCCCTGCAAATTAATGTCTCTGCTTTTTAATGTGCTGTCTAGGTTGGTCATAACTTTTCTTCCAAGGAGCAAATGTCTTTTAATTTCATGGCTGTAGTCACCATCTGCAGTGATTTTGGAGTCCAATAAAATAAAGTCTCCCACTGTTTTCCCATCTATTTGCCATGAAGTGATAGGACCAGATGCCATGATCTTAGTTTTTTGAACCAGCTTTTTCAGTCTCTTCTTTCACTTTCATCAAGAGGCTCTTCAGTTCCTCTTCACTTTCTGCCATAAGTGTGGTGTCATCTGCATATCTGAGCTTATTGATAAGGGTAGCAAGGAAGAAATATGGCAGAGAGCTCTAGAATAGAATGATGCTCATGTTTCATTGGATGCCTATTGGTAAAGAAGCTTGCCATCTCTTGTCATCTAGGTCTGTTATTAATCTCTCACATTAAACAGGACACTTTAATTGGTGTGTTATGTTGGAGGTGCCAGCAATGGTTAGATCTTTTGTGGCCTGGCTGTTTTTCATTTTGATTTGTGTGACTCTATGGTTGCATAGCAGCCAACATCTGTAAAGCCTGAGTCAATCCAGGCACTTCTGTAATAGCTGGTGGGACAACTATGCAGACTGGGAATAGAGTGAGGGTAGGAAATATTGCCAGCTGATGCCATGTGCCTTGGGGACAGAGATGACACGCTGTGTGAGATTGGGCAGAGCACTTTGTAGAGGAGCAGATGATTTCATCGGCTGGCCAGGGCCTTACCACTGCAACCTGCAGCTACCCTAAGAATTTGCAATAAAATCATACACAGTGATATGAGTGAGGATCTTAAAATTTATTTAAGTGTCCTAGCTACAGTACAGAAAGTGTGGAAAACATACTTCACTGCTTTAACACAATACTAGCATCTTGAAGTATTCACTGCCTTTTTTTTTTTTTTAAATTTTGCTGCAGTGGGTCTTAGTTTCAATACCTGGGTTGTTCGTTGTGGCGCATGGGCTTAGTTGCCTCACAGCATGTGGGGTCTTAGTTCCCTGACCAGAAATCAAACCTGTGTCCCCTGCATTGTACGGTGGATTCTTAACCATTGAACCACAAGGTAAGTCCCTGCTGGCAGTCCTTTATTGTGAAAGTATCCAAGCCCAAGCATGGAATGGATGTGTCAAAGGGACTTCCTAGACTGGAAATGAGGTCCAAATGCAGTTCTGGCAACCATGTGGGTCCTGATTGTTCCCTTTGTGCCATATTCTCCATTTCTCTTGCTCCATCCCCTCATCTTGTCTCCCCCCATGGATTCGTTGCAACGTCTAGCCCCAGGACTGCAATAATATATATTTTCTTCATAGCTTTTTAATGTGTTGCAGCCTGGCACTAGGCACTGGGAAGTTCATAGTGTATCATATGGACACAGTTGCTACCCTCATGCAGCTTACGATCTAATAGAGGACGTAGACTATAGATATGACCATACAAACAATATTATAGCTGGAAATTTAAAAGTAAACAAGATTTCTGCCTCTGGCAATGATAGACTAATGAGGACTGGATTCAACTCTTTTGCCGTAAACAACTAGAAAACTGGAGAAAATATAGGTAACAGCGACTTATATAAAATTTGGACAACAGTCAATGCAAGACTATGATCCCAAGACAAGGGAAATAAGTGAAATAAGTCTTATAATTATTTTGGTTTTCTGACTTAAGGCATTTTTTAGACTGTGTTGAAGAAAAAGTTTCACTGAGTTGAGGAGAATGAGTTTTGGAATGAAAAGATACTTGGAATTTGCAAGGATTGGAGGTGCCAGCAATGGTTAGATCTTTTGTGGCCTGGCTGTTTTTCATTTTGATTTGTGTGACTCTATGGTTGCATAGCAGCCAACATCTGTAAAGCCTGAGTCAATCCAGGCACTTCTGTAATAGCTGGTGGGACAACTATGCAGACTGGGAATAGAGTGAGGGTAGGAAATATTGACAGCTGATGCCATGTGCCTTGGGGACAGAGATGACACGCTGTGTGAGATTGGGCAGAGCACTTTGTAGAGGAGCAGATGATTTCATCGGCTGGCCAGGGCCTTACCACTGCAACCTGCAGCTACCCTAAGAATTTGCAATAAAATCATACACAGTGATATGAGTGAGGATCTTTAAAATTTATTTAAGTGTCCTAGCTACAGTACAGAAAGTGTGGAAAACATACTTCACTGCTTTAACACAATACTAGCATCTTGAAGTATTCACTGCCTTTTTTTTTTTTTTAAATTTTGCTGCAGTGGGTCTTAGTTTCAATACCTGGGTTGTTCGTTGTGGCGCATGGGCTTAGTTGCCTCACAGCATGTGGGGTCTTAGTTCCCTGACCAGAAATCAAACCTGTGTCCCCTGCATTGTACGGTGGATTCTTAACCATTGAACCACAAGGTAAGTCCCTGCTGGCAGTCCTTTATTGTGAAAGTATCCAAGCCCAAGCATGGAATGGATGTGTCAAAGGGACTTCCTAGACTGGAAATGAGGTCCAAATGCAGTTCTGGCAACCATGTGGGTCCTGATTGTTCCCTTTGTGCCATATTCTCCATTTCTCTTGCTCCATCCCCTCATCTTGTCTCCCCCCATGGATTCGTTGCAACGTCTAGCCCCAGGACTGCAATAATATATATTTTCTTCATAGCTTTTTAATGTGTTGCAGCCTGGCACTAGGCACTGGGAAGTTCATAGTGTATCATATGGACACAGTTGCTACCCTCATGCAGCTTACGATCTAATAGAGGACGTAGACTATAGATATGACCATACAAACAATATTATAGCTGGAAATTTAAAAGTAAACAAGATTTCTGCCTCTGGCAATGATAGACTAATGAGGACTGGATTCAACTCTTTTGCCGTAAACAACTAGAAAACTGGAGAAAATATAGGTAACAGCGACTTATATAAAATTTGGACAACAGTCAATGCAAGACTATGATCCCAAGACAAGGGAAATAAGTGAAATAAGTCTTATAATTATTTTGGTTTTCTGACTTAAGGCATTTTTTAGACTGTGTTGAAGAAAAAGTTTCACTGAGTTGAGGAGAATGAGTTTTGGAATGAAAAGATACTTGGAATTTGCAAGGGATGGGGGTTGGGTAGACAAAGAGCTTCAGAAATACGCACAAGATTCCCCTTGAGTACATTGGGGACAATTTCTAGACTGCAGCATGGGGAAGGAGGGGCACAGAATCCAAACTGAATTCAGCAGTCTTCCTGAGGTGAAGAGAATGAATTTGGAGTTGGGGAGGCAAAAGGGACTAGAATCAAAATAGCAGAGTTCTGGAAATGAAGATCTCTTGAAACTTGCATAGGAATTCTTTATATCTTTGGCCAAAGATCAGTCTTTACATGTGTTGGGTGAACTCATAATGGGTTGGGCAAAAGAAACTTTCAAGGAAATAGCAGTTGTCAGAAAACTGTAAGATAATTCTCAGAGTTCAAACAAGGCAGGACTCATTCAGATTCTTTCCAGTAAGGGTGAATGTTGAATATGTGGGCCTTCATCAGAGACTACAGATGGGCCATGCACTAGATGTGGAGTTTAATTAGTCTAGAAACAAAGAAAACTCTAGATCTGCCCTAAAATAGCTTTTAAGCAACATATGAAAAGATAAAGCAGTTCACAAATAACTTTGCTGCCTGCCAGCATATGTCCAACATTCTTTATAGGAACACTACACAATCAAGTGTTAAACATGAAAGTCAAAATGTTCAGCAACCAAGCAACAATGATTAGACATTCAAGTGAGCAAAGAAATGGGACTTAGATGAGAGAAAATAAACTAATTTAGAAGAGACAGAAAAGAGTTAGAAGATAGGAATTTTAAAGCAGCTATTATAAATAAGGTACATATGCTCAAAGATGTAAAGAAAAATGGAAGAACAGAGAAAGGGAACTTGTAGAGATAAAACATCTTAAAAATCTTATCATAGATTAAAAGTAAATGATACACTATAGAAATAAGTGAATGTGAAGGTAGCAATAGAATCTATCCAAAGTGAAGCAAAAAGATCAGGGGGGAAAAAAAGAACAGAGCCTCAGTGTTGTGTGGGAAAATATTAACTAATTCAGTAATCAAAAGCCTAAAGGGCAAAAATAGAGGGATGGAAAAAATATTTGAAGAAATAATGGCCAAATTTCCCCAAGTTTGATAAAAATTATAGACCCACAGATACAAGAGTTCAGTGAATTCCAAGGAGGGTAAACATACATGCAGAGATGTCTAAACCGTGCTGCAAATGGCTGAAAATCAGTAATAAAGAGAAAGCCAGAAAACAGCCAGAGGAAGAGAGACATTTAAATACAGATAAGGGAACAAAAAGAATTACTACAGAATTATCATCCCAAAATATGCCAGATTGAAGTAAATGGAACCACATCTTTTAAAAATAGAACTATCGAGCTAAAATTTAATATACAACAATAAAAAAATCATTCAAAACCAAAAGCAAAATTAAAACACATACATGAGACACAGATATAATAGCCACATAATACATGACTTTTTCAAGTGTACATGAACAATTAACCAAGATACAATATGTGCTGGGCCATAGCGGAAGTCCCAGTAGAATGAGAAGAACTGAAATCATCCAGAGTATGGTCTTTGATACCAGTCATTGTTGGTATGGTGGTGAGGATAGCTGCCTCCAAGAGTATGATTGCAATGCAGTTAAATCAAGGATTAACAATGGAAGACATCTGGGAAATCCTAAAATATTTAAATATTAAAATTACATTTTAAAGTAGCTTATTGGTCAGAAAAGTATCACAAGAAAAATTGGAAATTATTTTGAACTGAAAATACAGCATGTCAAAATTATTAATATGCAAGTAAAGCAGTGTTTAGAGGGGCATTGATAGCTTTAAATGTTTATATTAGAAAAGAAAAGAGATCTGAAAAAACCACTTATCTAAACTTCTACCATAAGAAACTAGAAGAACAAATTAAGCAGAAGGAAGGAAATAATAAAGAGCGGAAATCAGTTAAACAGAAAATGGGTCAACAATAGTAAAATAGATGATGTTTTAAAAGTTAGAACTTTAAAAAGATCAACAAAATTGATAACTTGCTAGCTAGGCTAATGAAAAACAGAGATACATCATTTACACACACAAACACACAAAGAAACACAAATTACTAATACAAGGACTGAAATAGGGACATCACTACAGATATTTCATATATTAAAATGATAATAAAAGATTATTATAAGTAATTTTACTCAAAATAGTATAAATTAGATAGAATGAACCACTTCATTGAAAGATAAAGCCTACTAAAAGTGACTCAAAATAACTAGAAATCCTGAGTTTCTGTACAAATTTATCATTATTTTAATTCTTCCTCCCCCCAAACTATAGGTTCAGATGATCTTACTGGTGAGTTCTACTAAATGTATACCAATCTTACATGAACTTTTGAAACAAGAGAAAGGAAGAATTCTACCCGTCTTGTGTTATGAGGTTTGCATTACCCTGGCACCTTAATTAGACAGGGACATGACAGAAAAGAAAGAACCTGCAGATCAATATTCATGTCATGAGTTCAAATATAAAAATATTTAACAAAATATTGGGAAATCAAATCTGGTAGTATTTTAAAATAATAGTGTATCATAACCAAGTGGGGTTTGTGTCAGGAATAAACCTGACTAGGTTTGACTAGGTAGGCTATAGGTATTACCCAGTGATATAATCAAACACTAATCGTATAAGTGAAAGTGAAGTTGCTCAGTTGTGTCTGACTCTTTGCGACCCCATGGACTGTAGCCTACCAGGCTCCTCTGTCCATGGGATTTCCCAGGCAAGAGTACTGGAGTGGGTTGCCATTTCCTTCTCCTGTATGTAGTGAGGTATTTTATAGACATGATTAAGATCCACAATCAGTTGACTTAGTAAAGAAGATTACCCTTGATAATATTTGTGGACCTCATCCAATCACTTGAAAGGCTTTTTAAGAGCAAAAACTGAGGTTTTACAGAAGAGAAATTCAAATCCTGGCTGAGTCTGCCCTTCAGATTTTGGATTTGCCAGTCCCCACAATCACGTGAGCCAAGTCCATAAAATAAGTCATTCACACACGCACACACACACACACACACACACACACACACACTCCCTATTGCTTCTGTTTCTCCACCCTGACTGATAGATAAAATTTGCTTAGCATTTGAAATTCAGTTAATGTAATTCATCGTGAAAGTGAAGTGAAAGAGTTAGTCACTCAGTAGTGTGAGACCCTTTGGAATCCCATGGACTGTATAGCCTGTTAGGCTCCTCTGTCCATGGAATTCTCCAGGCAAGAATACTGGAGTGGGTAGCCATTCCCTTCTCCAGGGGTTCTTCCTGACCCAGGGACTGAACTCAGGTCTTCCACACTGCAGGCAGATTCTTTATCATCTGAGCTATCATACTAGCAGAATTAAGAAGAAGAATCATTTGATAGTCTCAACAGATGCTGAAAAAGTACTAAGCAAAATCCATCACCCAATCATGATAAAAATTCTCAGCAGACTTGAAATAGGAAGGAACTTCCTCAACCTGATAAAAGGCACTTTTGAAAGTTATACGTCTAATGTCATATTTAGTGATGAAAGACTAAATCCTTTTCTTTTCAGATTAGGAATGAGCAAGGAATTCCACACTTGCCAGTTCTGCTCAATATTGTGTTGACAGTCCTAGACAGCTTAATAAAACAAGTGATAGAAATAAATATCATAAAACTGAAAAAATAAAGCTCTCTTTATTTGCAGTTGACATGATCATACACATATGACGTACATGTGGATCCCTAAGAATTCATAAAAGTAATATACAAATTAGAAACACCATAGCACAGAAGGTCAATATACAAAAATCAGCTGTGTTTCTACATACTAGCAATAAGTTGGAAAAAAACAATTGCATTTGTAAGATTATCAAAACCATGAAATTATAACAAAATGTATACTATGTATATACTAAAAACTATAAAACATTGCTGAAATTAAAAAATAGCTAAATACATGGAGACTATATGATGTTCATGCATTGGAAGATTCAATACTGTTAAGATACTAATTCTTTCCAAACTGATCTATAAATTTAGTGGATAATTCAGGATAAGGCTCCCCATCTTAAGGTCAGTCGATTCAGTTCAGTTCAGTTCAGTCGCTCAGTCATGTCTGACTCTTTGTGACCCCATGAATTGCAGCACGCCAGGCCTCTCTGTCCATCACCAACTCCTGGAGTTCACTCAAACTCATGTCCATCTAGTCGGTGATGCCATCGAGCCATCTCATCCTCTGTCGTCCCCTTCTCCTCCTGCCCCGAATCCCTCCCAGCATCAGAGTCTTTTCCAATGAGTCTTTTCCATTTGATTCATGGTCAAATGACCCATGGTGTTTTTCACAGAACAAGAACAAATAGTCCTAAAATTAACTTGGAACCATAAAAGACACAAAATTGCCAAAGCAATCCTGAAGAAAAAGAGCAAGGCAGGAGGCATAACCCTCCCAGACTTCAGACAATACTACAAACTTAAAGCAATCAAAATGGTGTGGGATTGGCACAAAAACAGACATATGGATCAATAGAACAGAGAGTCCAGAAATAAACTCATACACCTACATTCAATTACAAAAGAAGCAAGAATATACAACAGGGAAATGGGTCTCTTTAGCAACTGGTGTTGAGCTGGACAGTTCCATGTCCAGTTCTAACTGTTGCTTCCTGACTTGCATACAGATTTCTCAAGAGGCAGGTCAGGTGGTCTGGTATTCCCATCTCTTTCAGAATTTTCCACAGTTTCTTGTGATCCACACAGTCAAAGGAGTCAATTAATCTTTGACAAAGGAAGCAAGAATATACAATAGGGAAATGAGTCTCTTTAGCAACTAACCGGTGTTGAGAAAGCTGGACAGCTGCATGTAAATCAGTGAAGTCAGAACACACCCTCATACCATACACAAAGACTCAAAATGGCTTGAAGACTTAAAGCATTAAGACATAGACTTAAAGACATAAAGCATGACATCATAAAACTCCTAGAAGAGAATATTTTCTGACATAAATCATACCAGTGTTTTCTTAGGTCAGCCTCCCAAGGAAATAGAAATAAAAGCAAAAATAAACAAACGGGACCTAATCAAACTTATAAAGCTTTTGCACAGCAAAGAAAACTATAAACAAGCTGAAAAGACAACCTATGGACTGAGAGAAAATATTTGCAAATGATGCAGCCAACAAGGGCTAAATTTCCAAAATTTGCAAACAGCTCATACAGCTCAGTAACAACAACAATAAAACCTCCACAAAAAACAACAAAACCAATTTAAAAATAGGCAGATGATCTAAATAGACATTTCTCCACAGAAGATATACAGATGGCTAACATTCATGTGAAAAGATGATCAACATCAGTAATTATTAGAGAAATGCAAATCAAATCTAAGAATGCAAATCAAATGCAAATCAAATATTAGAGAAATGCAAATCAAAACTACAACGAAGTACCATCTCACACCAGTCCAAAAAGTACCATCTCATACCAGGCCATCGTTAAAAATAACAAATGCTAAAGAGGGTGTAGAGAAAAGGGAACCAACTCTCCTACACTGCTGGTGGGAATGCAAATTGGTGCTGCCACCATGGAAAACAGTATGGAGTTTCCTCAAAAAACTTAAAAAAGAGTTGCCATATGACCCACAAACCATATATCCAGACAAAACTGTCATTCAAAAAGATACATGCACCCCTCCATGTTCACAGGAGCACTATTCACAATAGCCAAGACATGAGACAACCTAACTGTCCATCAACGAGTGGGTGATGTGGTGCAGCATTTTCATATATATACATGAGAGCTACCTCCCTGGAGAAGGGAATGGCCACCCACTCCAGCAGTCTTGCCTGGAGAGAACCAAGGACAGAGGAGCCTGGCAGGCTACGGTCCTTTGAGTCACACTGAGTCAGACACAACTGAGTGAGTAACACTTTTTTTCATGAAAATTACTCAGCTATAAAAAAAAGAATGAAATAATGCTATTTGCATCTACATATATAGCCTTAGAGATAATCATACTAAGTGAAGTAGATCAGAAAGAGAGACAAATACCATACAATATCACTTACATGTAGAGTCTACAAGAGGACACAAGTAAACTTGAAGTGAAAGTCGCTCAGTCGTGTCGGACTCTCTGCAACTCCACGGACTATACAGTCCATGGAATCCTCCAGGCCGGAATACTGGAGTGGGTAGCCGTTCCCTTCTCCCGGGGATCTTCCCAACCCAGGGATCCAACCCAGGTCTCCCACTTTGCAGGTGGCTTCTTTACCCACTGAACCACCAGGGAAGCCAAATAAACTTACCTGTTGCTATTGTTGCCACTAAGTAGTGCCCAGCTCTCTGTGACCCCATGGACTGCAGCACACCAGGCTTCAAGGTCCTTCACCATCTCCCGGAGTTTGCTCAAATTCATGCCCATTGAGTCAGTGATGCCATCCAACCATCTCATCCTCTGTCGCCCCCTTCTCCTCCTGCCCTCAATCTTTCCCAGCATCAGGATCTTTTCCAAATGTATCTCCTATGAAACAGAAACAGACTCACAGATATAGAGAACACAATTGTGGTTGCCAAGGTGGCAGAGGGAGTAAACTGGGAGTTCGGGATTTGCAGATGCAAACTCATATAGAGAATGGATAAGCAGCAAGGTCCTATTGTATAGTACAAGGAACTATAACCAATATCCTGCAATAAACCAGAGTGGATAGGATATTTGCTTTGTCAAATAAATTTGTTATTATATTAGACTCAAAAATATTTTAAAATATCTTGTAGTCAATAAAAAGGAGACATTAAAAAAGTAAAAATATTTTAAAACCACAATGGACAAGAAAAAGTATTACATATATATATAAAAGGTTAAATTAAAAAGCATTCTAAAATGAGCTCTCTCTGGAGATTTCGCTGGTGGTCCAGTGCTCACAATACAGGGGCCACAGGTTTAATTTCTGGTCAGGGAACTTAGGTCCCTCAGGCTGCAGCAGGGGAAAAAAAAAAAAAGTGGGAGAGAGCCTTTCCTGTGGTTTTGAACTGATCTGCAAGATACACTGTTAGGTAAAAAGAGCAACAAGATTCAGAAAAGAAAGAAAGGTGTGCTGGTTAAAGACAAAAGATTTCATGCCAGATAAGAACTCAGGGAAGTTATTTAATCCCTCTGTGCCTCCATTTTCTTAGGTAAAATGGATTTTTTTAGAACAGTTTTTTTAAGTTCACAGTAAATGTGAAAGGAAGGTACAGGGAGTTCCTCTGTAGCCCTGTCGCTACACATGCACAGACTCCAGCGTTACCAATATCCTTCACCGAGGGGGACACTGTTTGCAACTGATGGACCCATGCTGGCACCTCACAATCACCCTCGGTCTGTAACTTCCGTTAGCGTTCGCTCTTAATATTGTACAGGTCTCAGATATTCTGTTCCAGGGTTGTGGCTGTGATTGGTTGTTTGTTTTCACTTTATTCCTCTGCATTTCACTTTGGGAAGTGAAATGGACATACATACCTTCAAGCTAGCTGCTAACGTGACAATGTCCAGTCCACTGATGAGCCCATCAAAGTCTTCATTTTACAGTGTTTTGTGTTCTCGGGGATTTTTTGTTTTGCACGTCTTGTGGCAAGTGATACCTTAGTTCCCTGAGCAGGGACTGCACTCACAACCCCCTTCACCAGAAACACGGAATCTTAACCCCTGGATCACCAGGGAGGTCCCTATCTTTACAGTGTTTTTATTTCTAGCATTTCCTTTGGATTCTGTGAATTTCCGTCTCTGTGTTTACATTACTCATCTGTTCCTGCATGTTGCCCACTTTCTCCATTAGAGCCATTAGCACATGAATCATAGTTATTTTAAATTTTGTTCAGATAATTCCAAACCCTCTGCCCTATTTGTGTCTGTTTCTGATGCTTGCTTTGTCTCTTCAGAGTGTGTTTCTATCTTTTAGCGTGCCTTTTAATTTTCTGTTGAAAGCAACAGAAGGTATATTGGATAAAAGAAAGAAGTAAGCAGAGCTGCATGTGAGATTTTTATGTTTATTCACTAGGAGTTAAGCAGTGTTTTAATGTTTCCTAGAGCTGTAAGTCCCCACTCCAGTACTCTTGCCTGGAAAATCCCATGGACGGAGGAGCCTGGCAGGCTGCAGTCCTTGGGGTCACGAAACGACTGAGCAACTTCACTTTCACTTTCATGCACTGGAGAAGGAAATGGCAACCCACTCCAATGTTCTTGCCTGGAGAATCCCAGACACGGGGGAGCCTGGTGGGCTGCTGTCTATGGGGTCGCAGAGTCGGACACAACTGAAGCAACTTAGCAGCAGCAGCAGCAGAGCTGTAAGTGGGTTTCTGAGATAATACTAGTGGTAAAGAACCCGCCTGCTAATGCATGAGACGTGGGTCCGATCCCTGGGTCGGGAAGATCCCCTGGAGAAGGGCATGGCAACCCACTCCAGTATCCTTGCCTGGGAAATCCCATGGAGAGAGGAGCCTGGCAGTGTACAGTCCATGGGGCTGCAAAGAGTCAGACATAGCTGAAGTGACTTTGCACACACACACGCAAAGCTGTGTCTGCGGTTTCAGTTTGGTCAAGTGCCCTTGTTTTTTGTTTCCCCTGTTGTCTTGGGTTTCTCTACAAATTCCCCACCTGACTCTTTTTTAAAAAACATTGGATTGTTTTATTATTTTATCTGATTTTACTGGCTGCACAGCATGTGGGATCTTAGTTCTTTGACAGGGATTGAACACATGCCAACTGCTAGGAAAGTGCTGAGTCTTAACCACTGGACCGCCAGGGAGGGTCCCCTAGAGATCCTTCCTCAAATAGAATCTGAGCCTTGCTTTCCTTTCAGCTGTGATCCACTGCTACTGTACAGGAACCGCATCAACATGGTGGGGAAGGAAACAGTCATGACCTACCTGATGAGTAAGTCTCGGTCTTCCTGTGAGCCTGTTGCCCTGGGCTGTGACCTTCACAAATGTTTCTCAGCTTCCCCTGTTCCCCATTTAGGTGACACGGGAAGACTGGAGGGTACTGGAGTTGCTTGTTTCCCTTTTCCTACATTAGCTATGGCTCTGATAAAACAGTTTCCCTTGACAGTAGGCCTTAATGTGGAAAAGTGAAGCTCTCGGGGGTATTTCAAAATACTACTTTTCCCCTTTTGCATATTTCAAAAGAGTTAATTTTCCCTGGCCAAACAAGAGGGAACTTTTCTCACTATGGCTTCACTATGAGGCACCTTTGGTGTGTGCGTGCTCAGCTGTGTCTGAATCTTTGTGACTCTTTGGACTGTAGATTGCCAGCATCTTCTGTTTATGGGATTTTTTTAGGCAAGAAGACCATGTAGCTGCTTACCATTTCCTCCTCCAGAACACCTTCCTGACGCAGGGGTCGAACCCACGTCTCCTGTGAATTGTGCACTGTAGGCAGATTCTTTACGCTCTGAGCCACTGGGAGTCTTCACGGTGAGAACTGGTAATGTTCTCAGAGGCAGAGGTAAAATCAAAGACTGGGTTCCCAGAAGTCAACTCTAAACAAATACACACTCCAGCCACTTGCCAATTACATTTTGAGTGATTCTATAAGTCCTGGCTCCAGTGTTTTTTACAATATTTCAGGTAAGTTGATTTCTGTTCTCTGTATTTATCTGTCTCTCCAGTTTAGGGAATTGTGGGTTGTCCTCTGACCTCAGTTTTCTGATTGATCTAAGTTATTGATTTTAAAGTTTGTTCAACTTATTTCTCCTTGTGATGGATGGAGTGATGACTATAAGCTCTTTACATGTTAAAGCTATAAAAAAAGCTCTACCAATTTTATTTTTGATTTATACTGGCAGAGGAGGGGAGAGGATTCAGAATCTTAGTTCCCTGACCAGGGGTCAAACCCATGCAGTGGAAGCACAGAGTCTTAACCACTGGACTGCCAGGGAAGTCTCTAGCTTGACCAATTTTAAATGACATTTGTTATGAATAGACTTGTGTTTCTCCAAAATGAATATATTGAAGCCCTAACCCACTAGTACTTCAATATTACTGAACTTGGAAATAGGGCCTTTAAAGAGGGACTTACTCACTAAGTTAAAAATGAGGCAATTAGCATGGACTATAATCTGTATGACTACTGTTCTTACAAGAAGGAGGTTAGGATATACAGAGAGAGACCCTGGGTATGCACAGCCACGGTTCGGTTCAGTTCAGTTGCTCAGTCATGTCTGACTCTTTGCGACCCCATGAATCACAGCACGCCAGGCCTCCCTGTCCATCACGAACTCCCGGAGTTCACTCAGACTCACGTCCATCGAGTCCATGATGCCATCCAGCCATCTCATCTTCTGTCGTTCCCTTCTCCTCCTGCCCCCAACCCCTCCCAGCATCAGAATCTTTTCCAATGAGTCAACTTTTTGCATGAGGTGGCCAAAGTACTGGAGTTTCAGCTTCAGCATCATTCCTTCCAAAGAGATGGACTGATCTCCTTCAGAATGGACTGGTTGGATCTCCTTGCAGTCCAAGGGACTTTCAAGAGTCTTCTCCAACACCACAGTTTAAAACCATCAATTCTTCAGTGCTCAGCTTTCTTCAGAGTCCAACTCTCACATCCATACATGACCACTGGAAAAACCATAGCCTTGACTAGACGGACCTTTGTTGGCAAAGTAATGTCTCTGCTTTTCAATATGCTATCTTGGTTGGTCATAACTTTCCTTCCAAGGAGTAAGCATCTTTTAATTTCATGGTTGCAGTCACCATCTGCAGTGATTTGGGAGCCCAAAAAATG
>SJYC01049150.1:0-16122 GCA_006408675.1 Madoqua kirkii
TAAGCATAACCACAGAGGAAAGACCAAACCAGCACATACCAAGGAGGCAGCCATCTGCAACCTGAGAGGAGCCTCAGGGGAAACCAGCTCTGCTGGCACCTTGATCTCAGAATTCTGTCCTCCAGAACTCCTAGGAAATAAATTCTACTGTGGAAGCCACCCAGTGTGTGGTATTTGGTTATGGTTGCTCAAGCAAATTAATGCAACACTGTAATCTGAGACATTTGAGAAGAGTTTTTAAGGTCCTAATTTTTTCATTTAAGATCTCAAAAAGTATTACACATGCTCACTGTAAAAAATGTCAACAACATTCAAGTGTATGAGGGGGAAAGCTAAAGTGTTTTCCTAAAGTCCCCTGTCCACTTTTCTATCCAGAAGTAACCAGCCACTGTTTAGAATGTGTCCTTCTGGGTATTTCTTTTAGACACCTACATGCATGTGATTTTGTTTTGATTTTTTAAAAATATTTATTTATTTGACTGAGTCGGGTCTTAGTTGCAGTACATGGGATCTTTAGTTTCAGCTTGTGGGATCAAGTTTCCCAACCAGGAATCGAACTTGGACCCCCTGCACTGGGAGCATAGTCTTAGCTACTGGGCCACCAGGGAAGTCCCTGTTTCAATTTTTGTTTTCATGAAAATAAGAATCACCAGGGATTTCCTGGCAGTTCATGGACAGGACTCCACTGCAGTGGGTGAGGTTGGGGGTGGGAGGTGGGTACAGGTTCCATTCCTGGTTGGGGAACTATGAGCCTCCAAGCTGGGCAACACAACCCAAAAAAAAAAAAAAGAGAGAGAGAGAGAGAATCACTGTAAAAATATTGGGATTTCCCTGGAAGTTCAGTTGGTAGAGAATCTGCTTGCAGTGCAAGAGACCTGGGTTTGATCCCTAGGTCAGGAAGATTCCCTGGAGAAGGAAATGGCAAACCACTCCAGTATCCTTGCCTGGAAATCCCATGGACAGAGGAGCCTGGCAGGTTGCAGCCCATGGGGTCACATGACTGAGTGACTAACACACACACACACATAAGCATATTATTCCTTGACTTGATTTTG
This sequence comes from Madoqua kirkii, assembly GCA_006408675.1. Lineage (NCBI taxonomy): Eukaryota > Metazoa > Chordata > Mammalia > Artiodactyla > Bovidae > Madoqua > Madoqua kirkii. Next base: position 1,056 of record SJYC01049150.1, read on the forward strand.
CTTTGAACAATGCAACATAGACATCAAACCAGTCCAGATTCTTGGTTGCAAAGAACAGGAACTTCCTCTGGTAAAGAGAGAAAAAATAAAGTAAAGAATAAAGACCGGGAAGAAAGAATTTGTTGGGAAGGCAAAGAACCAACTCAGAAAATGCAGGAAGACCAAAATTTCTCAAGCAGCCAGAACTAAAAGTCAAAATAATGTCAGAACAAAAGTAGTAAGTCTAATAACCCATTTGGGGGAAATGGCACCACTACCCATTGCTGGTGAAAGCATAAATTGGTATAAATTTACTGAGGAGAAACTTTGTAAAACCTTTTCAAAATTCCAAGTATGCATATCCTTTGAGAAATTTATCCTACAGGTATTTTGGCAGAGGCATGGAAGATAACAAGCACAAAGGTACTCACAAGCATTATTTGTAAAAGCAATAGATTGTAGGTCACCTAAATGTCCACCAGTACAAACTGATTGAATTATAATACATAAAGCTATAGTTTTTCCAGTAATCCTGTACAAATTTAAGAGTTAGACCACAAAGAAGGCTGAGTGCGAAAGAACTGATGCTTTTGAACAGTGGCGCTGGAGAAAACTCTTGAGAGTTCCTTGGACTCGCAAGGAGAGTAAACCAATCAATCTTAAAGGAAATCAACCCTGATTATTCATTGGAAGGACTGATGCTGAAGCTCCAATATTTGGCCATTGAGGGCAGTAGGAGAAGGGGGTGACAGAGGATGAGATGGTTGGATGGTATCACCGACTCAATGGACATGAGTTTGAGCAAACTCTGGGAAATAGGTGACGACAGGGAAGTCTGGCATGCTGCAGTCCATGGAGCCACAATGAGTAAGGACACTACAGAGCTACTAAACAACAATAAATGTAATGTCTACTCTGTAGCCATCAAAAAAGAGCAAACAGGCTCCTGACTTAGGATATAAAACGTGCTCCGAGATCAGAAGCAACTTGCATAGTATGATGCCACCGCAGTTAAAAATAATAATAATAATGGGGGAAAGAGAAAGATACATATACTGCAATAAGTCCATAAGATATTTCTAAAGGGATATACACACAAAATTAAGAATATTGGAAAAGAAAATTAGGTGTTTAGGGGCTTCCCTGGTGGCTCAGTGGTAAAGAATCTGCCTGCCAGTGCAGGGGACATGGGTTTGATCCCTGGTCTGGGAAGATCCCACATGCCGAGGAGCAACTAAGCTCATGCACCACAACTACTGAGGCTGTGCTACTGCTGAGTCCACGTGCCGCTACTGCTGAAGCCTGCAAGCCTCTTGTGCATTGCGCATTCCCCAGGCTCTGCAATGACAGAAACCCCTGCAAAGAGAAGGCCTCGCACCGCTAGAGAGTAGCCCCTGCTTTCGGCAGCTAGAGAAAAGCCGAAACAGCGACAGAGACCCAGCACAGCCGAAAACAAATATACAGAATTTTTAAAAAGTGACTGCTCTTAAAAAAAGAAAAGAAAAGAAAACTAGGTGTTTAGGGAACAGGGATAAGAAGGACTGGAGGAAACAGGCAGTGTGGCGGGGGGACTTTTCCTTTGCACTTGTTGAATTCTGAACCAATTGAACAAGATACCAGGTGTTTCCTTTGTTTGTTTTACTGCTCTTTTATTTCTTTTTTAAATTGAGGTAAAACTGGTATATAATATACTGGTTTCATGTGTGTGGAAATTGTGTTAGTCTCTCAGTGGTGTCTGGCTCTTGGCAACCCTGCGGACTGCAGCCTACCAGGCTCCTCTGTCCATGGGATTCTCCAGGCAGTAATACTGGAGTGGGTTGCTATTCCCTTCTCCAGGGGATCTTCCTGACCCAGGGACTGAACCTGTGTCTCCTGCATTGCAGGCAGATTCTTTACTGTAATTCAACATTTGTATATATTATCATCGCAATGAGTCTAGTTACCATCTGTCACCATATAAATGACCTCCTTCACCCATATCACCTTCTCCCACAACCTCTGCCCCTCTGGTAACAATCAACCTGTTATCTGTATTTATGTTTGGTTTTGTTCCTTTTTAAATTTCACGTGTAAGTGGTATTTGTCTTTCTCTGTCTGACAGATTCACTTAGTAGAATCCCAGTGTCCACCCTTGTTAGAAATGTGTAATACAAATGCTGAAAGTGAAAAGTCCCACTAAAGGGTCTTGTTAATATGCTGTGACTCTCCAGCCTAAGAACATAGACGTTCTTTCCACTACTGCTGCCATGACCAGAAAGAACTCTAAATTCCCTGCTTCTTTGTGTCATTTCTTAAGACTCAAAGTCCTATAAAAGACTGTACATGCCCATGAATTTTGCCTACAAGCTCTCTCTGCCAGGAGTCTGAGAAAGTACCTCCCCTCAAACTTTTTCACGTTTGTAGAAAACACCTGGTCCCTTGGAGACTTCACAATCTCAGTTATCCAAACAGGAAGGAGTTTCAGATGCCACACAATCCAAACGACAACAAAGTCCAGGGCAATCAGTTTCACTTCAAGACACACAGACACACCGCGTTCTTTTTGATGGCTGCACAAGATTCTGTAGTATAAGTGTCTGTTTACTGAATTTGTATTTATAAGTTTAGGATCTGAATGCTTGTTGATGAACATTAATGACTTTTAAAATATAATGCTATGAAGCTACAATACTTTGGCCACCTGATGCGAAGAGCCAACTCACTGGAAAAAACTCTGATCCTGGGAAAGAGTGAAGACAGGAGGAGAAGAGGACAACAGAGGATGAGATGGTTGGATGGCATCACTGACTCAGTGGACATGAGTTTGAGCAAACTCTGGGAGATAATGAAGGACAGGGAAGCCTGGCATGCTACAATCCATGGGGTCACAAAGAGTTGGACAGGACTTAGCATCTGAACAACAACAATAAGGTAATTTAAAAATACTGTAATAAGCATCCTTGTATATATAGCTTCTTTATCATATTAGTTTGCACACATGTACAAATGTGTTGGGAGAACTTCTGTGAAATAAGATAATACAGCAAAATCATACAAAATCATGTGTATAGGATGATCTATAAAATCCATGTAACAGAACATCTTCAATAGAAGGCTGGAAGGAAGTATGCCAAAATGAAAGTAATCCAAACTAGAACATAAAAGAAGCATGTAAGTGTAGATCCATAAAATCTTAATTTTCCCATGATGAGACGAGGATGAGGTAAAGACCTTGGTTAAGCATCAAAACACATATACGAGTCAAAAAGGAAATGATCTTCAAATTCAGCAAGCAAATGACCAATCAAGAATAGACTGAAAAATGCATGAATGTTTTGCTTTGAGTGGTTAAATTTTATTGTCTTTGAATATCTCTTTAATATACATATAAAAAATTTTAATTTTGCCCAAAATTTAAGATAGAACTTGTTACTCCAAAAAGAATCTGTATAATCTATTTCTTTTATTTTTAAAATTTATTTTTATTTTTATTGGTGTATAGGTTTCCCAGGTGGCTCAGTGATAAGAATCCACCTGCCAATGCAACAGACTCAGGGGATGCAGGTTCAATTCCTGGGTTGGGAAGATCCCCGGAGAAGAAAATGGCAACTCACTCCAGAATTCTTGCCTGGAGAATCCCATGGGCAGAGGAGCCTGAGGGCTGCCGTCCATGGGGTCACAGAGAGTCAGATGCACTGAGCACACACTCACACACACACATAGCTGATTTACAATATGTTAGTTTCACATGTACAGCAAAGTGAGTCAGTTACATATACATGTATATACACTCTTTATTTAGATTCTATTCCCATATAGGACATTACAGAGTACTGAATAGGGTTCCACACATAGTCTATTTCTAAAACTAGAAAACCCTCATGAGACCTCTTCCTTTTCCTGGAATTTAATCCATCTTTCCTCAAGTACAGCATGAAAAAATAAAATTATTATAATACTCTTAATTTTTCTGATTTGTTTTGATACAACAATATTTGCTTTGATGAGAAGTACGATATGTTGACTTTCCTACAGGCTCCTGTGCTTCACCAGTGATTTAACCATAACGCTAAATTATCACACATGGCCTTCCGGGATCATCATCTACGTACTCACATTATGGCTTATCATCGCTGGGTTGTTTAAAATAATGACACAGGAGGTCTCAAAACTGAAAAGCACTATCAGATGCAATTATTTCATAAAATCTTTGCTGACCTGATTTTTCCAGTTAATGGTACGGCTAATCATCGACACCGTTTTCAGCAGATGACAGGACAGTGTTCCTCACGTGAAACAAATAACAAGGCTAGAGGATGGGTGGTACCTCTAGTGGTGTCCTAAATCCTAGACTCCATCTTCTTCCTCAACTTGAAAAATCTTGTGGGGTTTTTTTCCTTTAGAAGAGTGAAATAATGCACTATTTGGGAATTCCCTGGTAGTCCAATGGTTAGGATTCCAGCCTCCACTTGCAGGGGTCCCAGATTCCATAACTGGTATGGGAATGAAGATCCCACAAACCATCTGGTGCAGCCAAAAAAAAACAAAAAAAGGTGGGGGGAGAGCCTTCTTCAAAATAATGAATTCCTGTCACTGGTGGTATTCAAGCAAAATATGAATCTATTAGGAATGCCATGGAAATGAAATAGACAAAACTGATTGGTCAATTTTTAGGGTAATTTCTATCATTCTGAGTGTTTTGGCCACCTGATGTGAAGAACTGACTCATTGGAAAAGGTCTTGATGCTGGGAAAAATTGAAGGCAGGAGGAGAAAGGGATGACAGAGGATGAGATGGTTGGCTGACATCACCGACTCAATGGACATGAGTTTGAGTAAGCTCTGGGAGCTGATGATGGGTGGCGAAGCCTGGTGCGGTGCAGTCCACGGGGTCGCAAAGAGTCAGATATGACTGAGCCACTGAACTGAACTGAGGGTTGCAATGTAGAGACAGTGAAAGTGTTAGTCCTTCAGTCATGTCCAGCTCTTTGCAACCTCACAGGCTGTAGCCCACCAAGCTCCCCTGTCCATGGAGTTCTCAAGGCAAGAGTACTGGAGCAGGTAGCCAATCCCTTCTCCAGGCAGTCCAGGGGTTGAGACTCTGCACTCCCAATGCAGCGCGCACAGGTTCAGTCCCCAGTCGGGGACCTAAGATCCTGCAGACTGCACGGTGTAGCCACACACACAACAGTGAAAAGATAACCAGCGGTGTACTAGTTTTCTGGGGTTGCTATAACAAAACACCATAGCCAGGATGGCCTGAATAACAAAAGTAAATTTCCTCTCTGTTCAGGATAGAAGTGCCAGCAGGTTTGGTATTTTCTGGGCCTCTCTCCTTGGCTTGAAGACGCCGCCTTCTCTATGTCTTCTCCTGGTCTTTCCTTGGAGAGGAAAGCGTGTATCCCTGAGGTTTCTTCGTGTGTCCCAATCTCCTCTCATCATGAAGACACCAGTCATACTGGATTCGGGCTCGACCTAGTGACTTCCTTTTAACTGAATTTCCTCTTTTGAGGCCCAGTTTCAAATACAGTCCCATTCTGAGGTACTGGGGGTTAGGCTTTTAGATATAAATTTATGGGCTTCCCTGGTGGCTCAGACAGGAAAGATTCTGCCTACAATGCAGGAGACCAGGTTCAATCCCTGGGTCTGGAAGATCCCCTGGAGAAGGGAATGGCTATTCACTCTAGTCCCATTCTGAGGTACTGGGAGTTAAGCTTTCAGACATAATTTTTAGGGGGACATTATTCAGTGAATAACTGCTTACCATCTGGACCCCCAAACTCATGTTTGTCCCACAGGCAAAATATATTCACCCTCATCCCAACAATTCAAAAATCTTAACTTATTGTGGCATCAGTTCAAATCCCGAGTTTCCCTAAATATCATCTAAATCAAGTGTGAGACAGACTTGAAGTTCAATTCATTCCGAGGCAAAAAGCCCTCTTTGGCACTGAACCTGTAACAGCAAATTATCTACTTCCAAAATACAGTGGTGGGACAGGCATACAACGGACATTCTTGTTCCAAAAGGGAGGAATTGGAAAGAAGAAGGGGCCAGGGAACCCAAGCAAGCCCAACACTTGGTAGGGAAAAAATTGCCTGATTTTAAAGCTCAAGAATATTATTCCTGGGCTCGATCCTCCCACCTCAGGCCCACTTGGGTGGGCGCCACCCCTTCAGTTCCAAGGAGCAACCCCACCTCTGAGGCCTGGGACATCCTGGCCAGCTGAAAGGGAGCCCAGTGGGTCTGGCTGTCCTTTCAGCTTGGGAATCACCCTCAGGGCCATTCTTCCCTTTTCTTGAAAGATAAGGTGTGTTCACAGAGATTAGCTCTGTCATCCCTTCTGAGAATCTCAGTTCAACCACCTCCCTCCACTGTGTCCCTTTCCTGGAGTCTGAGGAGGAGGCTGACTGAATCCAGGACTCACGTCTACCATTTCTTCATCAAAGGATTGTTTGTTTGTACCCTTGATGGTATCTCTGGAATGTTCCTCTTCATAATTTTGCAAAAAGGATAGGCTGAGAACTTTCCAGATCTTTTCACTTTCTGGTTCCTTTTTGCTTAATATTTTCTTCTTCAGTTTCTCTCCTCTCACATTTTACTACAAGCAACAAGGGAAAATTGAGTCATACCTTGAACCCTTTGCTTAGAAATGTCCTCAGCTGAACCCCCAAGTTCATCACTTATGTTTCTACCATCCACAGAACACTCCAACACAATTCAGCTAAATTCACTGCCCTTTTATAAAAGGATTGTCTTTCTTCCAATGTCCAATAACACGTTCCTTATTTCCATATGGGGCTTCCCAGGTGGCTTCAGTGGGCAAAGAATCTGTCTGCAATGCAGGAGACATGGCTTTGATCCCTGGGTTGGGAAGAGCCCTGGAGAAAGGATTGGGTACCCACTCCAGTATTCTTGCTTGGAGAATTCCATGGACAGAGGAGCCTGATGGGCTGCAGTCCATGAAGTTGCAAAGAGTCAGACACCACTGAGCGACTAACACTTATTTTCCTCTGAGATCTTGAAACCCAGTAGGACCCTGTGGGGATTCTAGGGAAGAAGCTTTTCTCTGTTCCCTGTTCCTTGTTTGTAGGGAATAGACTCCAGCTGCCAGGACGTTCCATCAGTCCCAAAGGGCAGGTTCAAACAAGCTGCTAATCAGGGAAAGGAGGGTATGCAGAGACCCGGGAATAACAGCCAAGAACCAACAGTGCAGCCTTGGGGTAGGATCCTGGTTCCGCTGCAAGGGATGCACGTGACAACATCTTTAAACCTTTTAAACCCCCAACAAATGGATGGGCTTCCCAGGTGGTGCTAATGGTAAAAAAACAAAAACAAAAACCTACCTGCTAATGAAGGAGGCAAAAGAGATGAGCGTTCAATCCCTGGATCAGGAAGATTCCTTGGAGGAGGAACTGGCAACCCACTCCAGTGTTCTTGCCTAGAAAATCCCATGGACAGAGGAGCCTGGCGGGCTGCAGTCCACACGACTGAAGCAACTGAAGCGACTTAGCACGCATGCCTAAAATATCAGCATTCTTCATTCCAAAGAAGACCACTTGAGGCCAGATTAAAGGAACCAGAGAAACTCAGCGAAAAGATTACCTGAGACCAGATAAAAGGAGTACAGGCCCTGCACACATCCTAATCTTATCAGCAACCCCACCCCTGAGCCTTTGCTACAAAACTTCTCACCAAATCCTCCCAGGTGGGGATACACGGTTTTTGAGGCCAGGACCCTGCTGTGTACCCTTTTGCCTGGCAAAGCAATAAAGCTATTCTTTTCTACTGCACCCAAAACTCTGACTCCAAGATTGTATTCAGCACTAGAACACAGAGGCTGAGTTTTCTGCATTAATCTCACCAGAAGCACCTTTAACATCCATATTTCTACCAATAGTTTTCTTGAGGCAACCTAGGCTTTCTCCAGCATGAACTCAAAAGTCTTCCAACCTCTACCCACTACCCGGTTCCAAAGCTGCTTTCACATTTTTAAGTATTTGAAACAGCCATAACTTTCAATATCAAAATACATATTAGTTTGTAAGGCTGCCATAGTAAAACACCATAGCCAGGATGGCCTAGACAACAAAAATGTTTTTTTTTTCTTCACAATCTGGGAGGCTAGAGGCCCAAGGGCCAACAAGTGTGGCTTCTACTGAGGTCTCTCTCCTCGGCTTGCAGATGGCCACTGTTGCAATACATGCTCACGTGGACTTTCCTCTGTGCACACGCATCCCTTGTATTTTTATGTGTGTCATAATTTCCTTTCTTTATAAGGACACTAGCCAGATTAGATTAGGGTCCATCCTATGGGTGGCCTCATTTTTAACTTAATTACCTCCATTAAAGCCCTATCCCCAAACACAGATACAAAATGAGGTCCTGGGGAATTAGGGCTTCAATGTATGAATTTTGAGGAGGACATAACAGCCTACATAATGTATAGAATGCAATAAAATATTTGCAAATCACACATCTGATAAGGCAATAGTATCCAGAATATACTAAGAACTCTTCTGTGTGCTTAGCTGCTCAGTCTGTCTGACTCTGCGATACCATGGACTGCAGCCCTCCAGGCTCTTCCTCTCATGGGATTCTCCATGGCAAGAATACTGGAGTGGGTTGCCATGCCCTCCTCCAAGGGATCTTCCCAACTGAGGGATCAAACCGACATTGCTTACGTGCCCTGAACTGGCAGACAGGTTCTTTACCACTAGTGCCACCTGGGAAGCCCAGGTGGGCTTAACTCTTACAACTTAATAAAAAGAAAATCCAACTAAACAATGAACAATGTATCTGAGAAGATATTTCTCTAAATAAAATATACAATTGGTCAAGAAGCACTTAGAAAAGTGCTCAGTGTCTTTAGCCATTTGATACCAGGGAAATCAAAACCACAATGAAAATGCACTTCATACACACTGCTGCTGCTGCTGCTGAGTCGCTTCAGTCGTATCTGACTCTGTGCGACCCCACAGACGGCAGCCCACCAGGCTCCTCCGTCCATAGGATTTTCCAGGCAAGAGTACTGGAGTGGGGTGCCATTGCCTTCTCTGTCATACATACTAGGTTGGCTATGATAAAAAAGACAGATAAATAACAGTTGTTAATGTGGAGACACCAGAACCTTCTTACATTGCTGATAGAATTGCAAAATGGGGCAGCAACTGTGAAAAAGTTGGCAGTTTCTCAGAAAGTTCAACAGATATGCCTAAGAGAACTGAAAGTATACATCCATACAAAAAACTGTACGTGAATATTCATAGCAGCATGGTTCATAACAGCCAAAAAGTGGGGAAAGCCCTAATGTCCGTCAAATGAGAATGTATAATAAAATATGGTGGTTGTTGTTGAGTTGCTAAGTCATGTCTGACTTCTTGTGACTCCATGGGCTGCAGCACACCAGGCTCCCCTGTCCTTTACTTCCTCCCAGAATTTGCTCAGACCTATGTCCATTAAGTCAATGAATCAGCTGTAAGTGTGCATATATCCTCTTCTCCCCGAGCCTCCTCTCAACTCCCCAGTCCACCCTTCTAGGTCGTCACCGAGTGCCCGGCTGAGTTCCCTGTGCTCTACAGCAGCTTCCCAGTCGGGATTCCCAGGTGGCGCAGCGGTAAAGAATCCACCTGCAGTGCAGGAGACAAGGGTTCAATCCCTCATCAGAAAGTCCCCTGGAGTAGTAAATGGCAACCTGCTCCAGTATTCTTGCCTGGAGAATTCCATGGACAGAGGAGCCTGGTGGGCTATAGTCAATGACAAAGAGTAGAATGTGCCCGAGCAACTAAGTACACACACACAGAGTGTATATGTGTCAACTCCCAACTCCCAATTCATCTCCACCCTCATCCCCCCAACTACTGTGTCCACACATCTATTCTCTGTGTCTGTGTCTCTATTTCATATGGATTTAGAAAGTAGACTATTGGCTGTCTAGGTCTTGGAGAAGGGGGAGAAGTTGAGGGAAAATGGGAAACGACTGCTAATGGATACAGGGTTTCTATTTCAGAGTGAAGGAAAAAATTTTAATTGTAATGATGGTTGTACAACCCCAAAGATACAAAAACTATTAAAACTCCCAACTCCCAATTCATCACCACCCTCATCCCCCCAACTACTGTGTCCACACATCTATTCTCTGTGTCTGTGTCTCTATTTCATATGGATTTAGAAAGTAGACTATTGGCTGTCTAGGTCTTGGAGAAGGGGGAGAAGTTGAGGGAAAATGGGAAACGACTGCTAATGGATACAGGGTTTCTATTTCAGAGTGAAGGAAAAAATTTTAATTGTAATGATGGTTGTACAACCCCAAAGATACAAAAACTATTAAATTATATGCTATAAGTAAGGGAATTTTATGGTATATGAATTGTATCTCAATAAAACTATTAAAATATATAAGATCACATATAAAATCAATTAATTTAAAAGTTATTAATTAAAATATAACTAAGATGGCAACCCACTCCAGTACTCTTGCCTGGAAAATCCCATGGACGGAGGAGCCTGGTAGGCTACAGTCCATGGGGTGGCAAAGAGTCCGACACGACTGAGTGACTTCACTTTGACACTTTCAAGATAAGATAGTATCTCATATTTTCTGTCTCTCTGATGAAAGCCAGGCATTCTTTATTCATTTTTCTCCTGACCTTGTGAGCACCTTTATGACCATTATTTTGAGCATTTTATCATGAGCATTTATCTTCATTTCATTAAGGTATTTTCCTGGGGTTTCATCTTCTTTTATTTGGAACATATTCCTTCGTTTCTTAGTTTTCTTTGACTCTCTGCGCTGGTTTCTCTTCATCAAATAAAGCAATCATCTCGCCCAGTCTTTTGTTTTTGTTTTTGCTACTTAGCTTGTAGGATCCTAATTCCCCAACCAGGGATCGAACCTGGGCCCCCAACAGAGGAAACTCAAAGCCTTAAACACTAGCCCACCGGGGGATTCCCCTTCCCCAGTTGTGAAGGAGTGTCCATGTGTTCAAGATGAATCTTGTCCGTCAGCGTGACTTGAGCACCTGGTCGCCTCTCCAGCTTTTGCGCTTATCTAAGTCAGTGTTTGCTCTTGCTTCTAGATCAGAATGTGCCAAGATGAGATATCGCACCAAAGGCATGGAAAATACCCACATGCATTTTCAGGCTCCCAGGGGACTGTATTAAATGTTTGTCCCTCGGAGTCCCCAGTGCAGGCTAATTGGAAGCCTGACCTTCAGGCAGCAGCTGGGAAGGTCAGGATGTTAGGTATACAGTGTTTGTAGCCCTGATCAAAGGGAGGCCAAGAGCTGGGTATTTCAGCCTGCTCGCTCTGTGCTGAGCCAGAGAGAATCCCTGCCAGAAACACCTGTGCACCTATAGCAAATTCTGTACTCTGTGGTCCCAGGGGATAACTGCTGAACCCCATCAGCTCCCAGAGCTAGGAGACTTAGCAGCCAGTCCCTCAGCTTGCAGCCATTGAAGATGGCAAACTAGACGTGTTGAGAAGCGCATCTGGAGACTTGGCTTCACGGCTGGGGTGAGCTATAGGAAGAAAACATAAGAAGTCGCCACAAGCCCATTCAGTCCCTCAGATGGTGACTAATTACATGCCTGTCAGCCCCCAGATATGGGCTAATTTGAAGCCCAGTCCTCGGGCAGAAGCTGAAAAAATATGCAAACACCTTCAAGAAGAAAGTGAGAGCCTCGCAGTTTTGTCAGTTCCTCTGTGTTGAGCTGGCTGACATTTTTGGGTCAAACTGCCCCTTAGTTTCATGTGGCCCCAGGGTAGTTGGGAAAGCTGGGTGCTGTTGGCTTCCAGAGCAAGGTGACGATGTGAGAGCTAGGCCCTCAGGTGGCACAAAGATAGTTCGGGCGCTGCACGTGTAGACAAGCTCCTGCCACAGAGAAGTAGGAGACTTGGTTTTTATCAGTGGAGCAAGCTTTAGAGAACATGCAGGGGGAGTGCTTGGGGGCTCCTGGGAGAATCCCAGATGGCATCCACACAAAGGCCAGTTAGAGGCTGGACCTTCAGGCAGTAGCTGGGAAAATATGCGGTAAAGCGCCTTTCAAGGAGGAACTAGAGGAGGGATGTTTTTGCCTGTTTCCCCAGTGCTGACCTTGGGAGGTGACTAGCCAGGGAAGTGCTTGAATGCCCATTTGAAATTGCTCCTCTGTTTAACGCGGTCCTGGAGGACTCACAGATGACAAGGCTGGCTGGCTGGCTGGCTCCCCAAGTGTCCCCATTTGATTTGGGATGCAGGCTCTTGGGTGGCATCCTTCAAACCTGGGGTACTCGAAACTTGATCCAAACTCTTCACTTGCAAGGGAGGAATTGGGCAGTGGGGGCTCCCGCCTAAATGCAAAAGCTCTATTTTCTAACTGCAAGTTAGTGTATCCATGACTTTTATATACTTTATATATATATATATATATATTTTATTATTTTTATATATTAACTTACATATATATGTTATATATATATCAATGACTTTTATATATTTGCTTTTTGACAGTCTGGTTAATCTGATTCAGTACCCAAATCCAATCGAATCAAGGTACAGCAATTACTGAATATCCTAACTTCTAGAGAAAAGAACTAGACTTGGGAAAAAGTGATTTCATCAAAAATTGTTGCAAGATCTGTGTGGCTGGACATCTGATCCTCCCCTGATAAAACCTTCCCTTCCACTGGGCCATTTTCAATTTTTACAATAGGCAGATATCTGGGCTCATCCATCTCAAAGTTTTGACATATGAGATCATATTTGGTAGGATTCAAAGCTTCCTGAAAATAATAACAATGCCTGGAAATTTCTAAAAGACTAAAATAAAGTTCTTTAAAATATGTAAATCAAAATACCCTGGCTGTTCAGGTACTAAAACCTGCGATCTTGACATCACTCTTGATACCATATCCCACATCTTTCTCTTTATCCTCCTGACAGTATCTCCATTATATACTATTTGTTTAAAATGCCTGAATTTACTAAAGTCTTACATTTTCATAAAGTCAAAGCCTAATAGGTAAGTTAAATGCAATATCACTTCTTTTATGGGAATGTTATGGGAATGTTTACTGGTGAGTATTACAGCTGTGTTATGAGAAAAACTTTAAACTTGCCCAGAGGACGGAGGCATTAGACCTGCACAGAGGAAGTGAAGTATTTATTATAGAATCTACCTGGAACTAGGTGGTGCCTGACTCTCCCTACATACGGCCAGAACCTACAGAGAAAACAGAGCTTAACATACATGTAAAATTCCCTTAACGCATCCACCATTAGAAAACAAGTCTGCTGGGAGTTCCCTGGCAGTCTAGTGGTTTGGACTCTGAGTTGTCATTACCAAGGATCCAGGTTCAATCCCTGGTTAGGGAACTAAGATCCCACAAGCTGAGCAGCCAACAAAAGAAGAAGAAAGTAGATTATTTCACTTAGAAACTACATTCATTAAAAAAAAGAAGAAAGAAACTACATTCATGGCTCATTGAATGGGCTGGAGAAATCCTGTTTTACTGATGAGTTTTTCTATGATGACTAACCCAGTTTAATAAAACTTTTCTCTCAGTTCTTGCCACTTCTTGGAAAGAAGAAAAGGATTGGGGAAAAGCCTGATTTTGAAACATTTCTGAGCAAATATCAACTTTTGCAAGCCTATTATTCGCTAATTTAACATGACAGTTAAGTAACAAGCAAGGATAGGGAATTCCCTGGTTGGTCCAGTGGTTAGGACTCAGTGCTTCCATTGCACGAATCACGGGTTTGATTTCCGGTTGGGAACTAAGATCCAGCAAGGCTCAGCATAGGCAAAAAAAGACAAACAAGCAAGGAGGAGAAAATGAGAAAGTATTTAAGCTGCAACAGAGCTTTTTTAGAGTCTGTCTTGTAGCAATTAACTTTCCAAACTTCCTTAACAACTTGGTTAGAAAACCCAAATGAATTCACAAGTGCTTGTGGAAAGGTGGAGAACTTAGAGGAAATATGAAAGGGTTGAGAGAAGAGATATGAGTCATACTGCTCTATTTCCCCTAGCCTTTGTTGCTCTCAACAGATTTGTTTCCGTTCTAATTCTCTGCCATCTTCTAAAACACAGAGAAATATATAGTGTCAGAAATGTGATTTATAATAGCACCATTATTCCATAATTGAAAACACTGCGTATTTGGTTGTCTAGGAGAATATGCCCATCAGAAATAACCTGTAGCTCTGGAGGCCAGTGGGTTGCTATGGCAACCAGACAAAAGAGTTTAATAATAGCTCTCCTTCATAGCTGGAAAATTGACAAAAAGATCAGAGCTCTGAATGCGAGTGTTTCTTATATAAATGCAAACAAGCACAAAATACATTTATTTCTTTGTTCAACAGTCCCTGAATGCTGATGATGTACCTGGTGCTAGGTTAGGAGCCGTGGAAAAATCAGATGTGGTTTCTCTAAGAAGAGTGCACATCTTAGTGCATGAGACATATAATAAAGAGCAAACAAATCAATACACGGACTAATGACAGCATGTAAGACGGCCAGGCGAGAAAGTAATGAACCTGGGATACTAAATAAGCAGAGTCGTTGCTCTTCACTGTTCAGTTGTGTCCGACTCTTGACCACCCCATGCCCTGCAGCAGGCCAGGCTTCCCTGTCCTTCACTAAGCAGTAGCTAGCACAAGATACGGAGAAGAGCCCAGTCACAACACACATCAAAACTCTTGTGTTTAGACAAGAAATTAAATAGAGTGGGGTCTTACAGTCTTCACTAAAGTACTAATGTAATCCCTCTAATGGCAGAAGGCAAAGAGAAACTGAAGAATCTCTCAATGAGAGTGAAAGAGGAGATGCAAAAGCTGGCTTAAAACTTAACATTAAAGAAACTAAGATCATAACGCCGACTCACTGGAAAATATTCTGATGCTGGGAAAGACTGAAGGCAAAAGGAGAAGAGGGTGGCAGAGGATGAGACGGTTGGATGGCATCACTGGACGTGAACTTGGGCAAACTCCAGGGGATGGTGAGGGACAGGGAGGCCTGGTGTGCCATGGGGTCACAAAGGGTCAGACATGACGTAGCTACTGAACGACAACAACAATGTACTAATGAAATACAACTGCTAACAAAGCATTACTTACTCTTCTTGCTGGTG
>SJYC01049151.1:0-37649 GCA_006408675.1 Madoqua kirkii
CACAAAACATAACACTCTATGTGTATATTGCATGAACTGTGATTAACCTGAAGTCAGTTAGAAAGTTCAGCAAGACACTAGGTTTTGAATAGACTATTGTGGCTAATTGGTCTGAGCTTCAACAGAGGGGGAGAAGCACAGCACAGAAGATGCCAGAATGTTGCTGAATAGCTCATTTTGTTCTAAGAAATATCCCATTTTCATCGTTCCTGTATAATTGATATTCCACATTTTATTTTTTTAATTTTTCTGTGCTTTATTTTGGGGTGCACTGGCTCTTCATCGCTGTGCGGGGGCCTTCTCTAGCTGCGGCGAGTGGGGGCTTCTCATGGCAGTGGCCTCTCTTGTGGCAGAGCACAGGCTCAGCACTTATGGCACACAAGTTCAATTGCCCCGAGGCACCTGGAATCTTCCCGGACCAGAGACTGAACGCACGTCCCAGCACTGGCATGTGGATTCTTAACCACTGAACCACCACAGAAGTCTGATACCTCACATTTTAAATAGAAGCAATACTGCCATTGACTCTTCAAAGCCATTGTCTCGGTATTCTTTTCTTTCCTTTCAGGAAGCTGGAACATTCCCTGATACAATGAATACTAGACTTCGGCTCATGATCGAGGGTACCAGTACACACGGAGTCTAGGAGGCTTTTCTTAATTAGAACAAGATGAGGCACCCTTGCCTCTTCTGTGCAGAGAAGCAGCAAGAGCCCAGGGAGCTCTGAGTGTTTCTGGGGTGGGAGGCCTAGCCCACGTTGTTTTGATGGCAGTAACTCCTGGGATCGTGTGATCATCCTGGCTACCATGGAACAGAACCTGGCCTGACAGGTGGTGTAATACTATCTAACAGCCTTTCCTCCCATTCCCTAGGAAGGAATCTTTGAAATTTAATGAGATACAAGCTGACCCAAAACAAAGACTACCTCTCCGAGGCCCTCCTGCAGCTCTGTATGTCTCTGAGTTAGGATCTGGCCCATGTCATGTGACTGAAGCAGTGTTCATAACCTCCCTCACATGGAAGGTCATGCCCTCCCCTCCCCTTTCCTCTCCTTTTAATGGCTGGAATGCGGACACAAGGGTGAACCAGCTTGGGCTATGTGGGTTAGAACAACACCCTAAGGGTAGCAGAACAAGAAAACAGAAAAGCCTGGGTCTCAGTCAACTTTCTAGATAAAATAACAGATTGGACTTTCATAGGAGAAACTTCATATTTATACAATTATGGGTATCTATTACCAATATAGTTTAACCAATGTAGACAGCAAGGGAAAACATACCCCGTGATATATTCTCTGTATAAAGAAAACCTTGAAGATATTGAGACTCTGAAGCAAGCTGTACCTGAAGTAAGTGCCATTCAGTCACAATATACAAAAAAAAAAAATTCTATTTTCTTAACATGATCTAAATTAAGGTGATGCTGTATACAAGTGAAGAGTTCTGGCTCTTCTCTTTCTCCAAGGCACAAACATACCTGTTTTGGAAGAAGTACTTTGCCTGACAATTACAAAGTCCTTTTAAACCATTCCCCCACAATTAATGGTCTGCCCAAAAGAATATTCTTGATATGGAGATTTTATGCATCAATTTTAGATTTAGAAGTGACAATGAAAAATGGTGACTCCATTAGAGACAGGCGACTCCCCACAGATGAGGCTGCTTCAGGACAAATGTCTCAGATATGGATAAAATGTTACACAACAGTATCTGTCACTTCCCCTCTCCTCTGCCTTGTACCATATTGAGTTCTCAAAGTTGAAAATGTTTGATGGAATGGAAGCTTGATGAAATGGGTGAGTGACAATGGCTCAGAGTAAAAGAGAGGGGTCCTTGCTCCTATTTTGCACAAACCTACTGCCTCCATGGTATTCTCCATGGTATTCCAGAGGTTTGGCAACTTCTGTGAATATTGTTTTCTATTATTTAAGAAAATCTAAACAATTGGCTTGTATATATTGAACCCTCTAGTTGGTTGTAAAAATGACATTGATCCTTTCAAGTTTCTACTGATGGTCACATTTTGTATAACCAAAGCTGACTCCAACACTTCTTGGCTTTATCGTATTACTTATAATAATAAATGTTCCTTTAAATTCAGTTAAAATGATGAAAAGGGTTAGAGCTTTTATGCAAGAATAGGGAGGAGAGACTGTCATGAGTGCTCTTATCTTAGGTCTGATGAGCTTCAGAAGTCGTCATACTTGTATGATTTCAAGGATGTTATGACATCGGCCTTTTTCTTAGAAGTAGATCAAAAGTGTTCCCCAGATTCTCAACAAGATCAGGTACAAATACTTGTGCTTTATCCTTTTGGAAATCCAAATACCACTTATCGTTTGAACTTAAAAGAACTTGAAAATATTTGGGTCTTTTGACAAAGCTTTTTAGCCTACAGGGATAGATACAAAAGATAATTAAGGTCATTCTGAAGCTTACAAAGAGCAGGCCTGTAAACATGTTTACTAAAAGATGTGCTGATTAATTGGAAAACAGGGACAAGGGTACTTTCCTGTTAAGAATAGATTTCAATACTGCTAGTTGCCATTCACTGTACAAGCAAGGGTTTTATACACTTAACAGAACACAATGAATTGAAAAGTCAGAAAACTCTGGATTCTAGTATGTTTTATTGTAGCTAATCACATACAAATCACTTATCCATAAAATAATGATTAACAACTATTCTCTAGTTCACAAATATAGCACAAAACCAAAGTTCTTCCCAGGAAAACCTCTTTGTAAACCAAGATATCACCACTATTTAGCTTAGGCTTTAAATCAAAGGTTGAAAATAACAAGCAGAAAACATGTTTTTTATCAATCAGTTGCATACCATTCTGCAGAATTAAGACTGGGTTGAGATCATCACTGTTTTATTTCAACCTGATAAAAGGAAAAGCTATCAACAAAAAGTAACTGGCAAAGAAAAAGTTGGCCAAAAAATAATCCTACGGATAAACAGCTTTGTGTTAAGGACAGTACCCAGAAAAACCCTGACGTCAAATGAAACAAAATTTAGCCTTAAGCAACTCAAAGCAAGTTTGCCCTTCTGAAGGCAACCAAAGCACGTCTGCCCTTCTGAAAGAACATATACTGGTTGGACAAAAGAGCATCTTTACTAAAAATGTTGAACAGGAATGTCCTGTAGAATCTTCAAACAGCCCATTAAAATGTCTAAGAACAACTTGTAAAAAAAAACAAAAATACCTTTTATGTCTTCCCCTTTCTGTTTTCATCCTATGGTGTTTCAATAAAAAATTCCATTCCCTACCACAAAGATTGCATTCCTCTGTACTCTCTGCCAGGGTTTAAGAAATGTTAGCACTCTG
The DNA here is from genome assembly GCA_006408675.1 of Madoqua kirkii. Taxonomy (NCBI): domain Eukaryota; kingdom Metazoa; phylum Chordata; class Mammalia; order Artiodactyla; family Bovidae; genus Madoqua; species Madoqua kirkii. The sequence continues at coordinate 3,332 of SJYC01049151.1, forward strand.
TCATTGGAGAAAAAACAGAAGAGGAATTAGCATGTCCCTGAATGAAGATTCAGAGAGAAAATTCTGACTGCGTGTAGAAAAAGTTATACATCATAAGCATTTGGTCACTTATCATGTATATGTATCATGACAATTATATCCAATAAAACCTCCAGAGGTAAGCACTTACATTTTCTTGTATTTAACAATGTAAGTTTTGTGTCATTTATTCTCTGTTTCTGGACTTTCTTCCCCTTACATATGTTGACAGAAACAAAGACTGAAGCAGGGTTCATAGAGAAACACAGGACAGGTACAAATACCATAATAAAAATAGCCTCGTACACCACTGCATAGAGAAATATTTTAGATGAAATATACTTTCACTACTGGCCCCAAATACTATCATCCACTTATGTGATTTAACTGTAAACTTTTAATAGAAAAATACCTTTAAGCTGATAATAACATTTAGCGACTTACAAAACTGACAGAATTTTCCAGTGCTACACAAAACAATTCTATATACGACTTAAAGTTTGAAAATTCTTTGCTGGCACTTGATTTTGAGAGTTGATAGACACAATAACTACTGATTTCAATAAAATACTGTTCTTAACTGGTATATACTTTCAAAACCAATATTACTCACAAAACAGTAAAGAATAATCACACCTTGTTGACAAATCTAAGATAAACACCAAAACTATACAGCCAAAATATTTTAAGAATCACATAAACTTTTAGACAACGGATAAAAATTTTCACAATCACGTCCAGTGAAAAAAAAGATTATTCCTCTGATTCAATGAAGCATTTGTCAATTATAGTTTTAAAATATGAACCTACAAAGCAAGTTAGTTTTTTTTTTAAGATTTTTAGATAATTGGTGACACTATTAGAATGGAATTCTTTTAGATGGAAAATTGCTCACTATTTGCAAATACATGTTATGTTACAGATTTAAACTGAAATTTCTGTTCAAAGAGAATCATTTTTTTTTGTTTTTACTTTCGGTAAGTTTATGACCATTCTATACATTGTCACAAGTGAAATCACCATTTAGTCACATTAAACATAAAATTTCTGTTCAAAGAGAATCATTTTTTTTTGTTTTTACTTTCGGTAAGTTTATGACCATTCTATACATTGTCACAAGTGAAATCACCATTTAGTCACATTAAACTTATATATAATTTTTTTTCCACAAAAGAGGAGAAAACAGAAATAAAACTTAGCAGACTATATTTGTTAGAACACATTTTGTAAAAACCCACTACTTTAAAGTTTTGGAAATCTACTACACTGCTCTGAAGGAGCTTTCCCACCCTCATAATTCCTATTCAATCAGTTTTTTAGTATAGAAATTAAAATTCAAGTTGAAACACTTGTGGCACAAGACAATGTAAGATTTAATCATAGAAGACTACTGATTACAATTAACTTATATTGTCAAACATAAACATACCAAACAAATCCACACTGGACTTTTAGAACAGTAAATTATTAATAGGTTGATTTCTTTTAAAGATGTTTAAATTCTGTAATGTGATATTATATTAGTATTTCTAACAATACCCTTTCTAAGCCAAACTTGAAATTAATCAACTCTTTTTTTTTTCTTCCAGCAAAGAGAAAGGGTATCTCTTTAAGATACTTTCCAAAGCAGTAAAAATACCTTAGTGTTTCAATTTATCTGTAACACACTCTGCTGTGCATTTCACTGAGGGGCTACCTGAACCCACAAATCATCATCAGATAAAGAGCTTGAGCTCCCTGATTCAGAATCCAGCTCACTGAACCCACCTAAATCCCACTCAGTGCTGGATTCACTAGGTACTTCTTCCTCCTCAGTGAGAAAACTCTGACCGGGTTCAAGACAGGAAGGATAAACGCGAGCTGAGAGGCAAAAAAAGTTAGAATCGAATTGGAACAGGCCTAATGTGGTACCTATATTAATCCACTGGTCACCCCTAATATCGTATTCATACACGGTCACCCGGTTCTTCTTCCACTGCGGGGTGCGTGAGGTGATCAGCAACAGTTTTTGGCCGTGATTGATAATCCGGTAGTTGTTAGTCTCCGACACCAAGGGGATGTTATTAATCTGCCTCCACTCTCCTCTGACTGGATTGTACACCTTCATGACAGGGATGTCGCAGATGCAGTAGATCTCATCATTGAAGACACAGGCTTCCTGAAAATCATTGCGCTTCAGAGAAACGCACTTCAGCCACATATTGTGGCTGGGATCAAAGCAGAACATGCGCTTACTGTTGAGAGCGTACAGATAGTTCTGAATGACCATCAGGTCAAAGGAAATAAAGGAATGAGGCAGCGGAGCCACCAGCGCCCACTGGTTTCTCTGGACACTGTAGCACTCCACCTCCTTCAGTTTAATGCCGGTAATGGGGTCCCGACCACCCAGGATGTAGATGTAGCCATTGAGGTATGCCACGTCCATGCCCTCCCGGCAGAGCAGGCGGTCAGCAAGCTGCTGCCAACTATTCTGGGCTGGTTTATACACCCAGAGGTCCTTCCTGGGCTGGGCGGCCAGATAGATGTCATGGTCTGGAGAGACACAGACAGCTAAGGTGGTCACAGTCCTAGTGTGAGCAAGGCAGGTCAGAGGTGATGGCACTTTGTAAATGTCCCCTGAGTATGGGTCACAGCACAGAAAGGGATCTCTGGGGTGGCCAAATAAGATCACCATCTTCTTGGCATACACACCTAGCCTCTGAGGTGGATGATCAGCCATGGGCACAACGGAGCTGCTGCTTCCGCTGCCGCTAAGAACAATGCTAGCGACGCTGCTGCTGCTGCCGCCGCCACCACCCCCACCACCCCCACCAACACAGCTAACAACGCCGCTGCCGCTGCTGCCACCGCTGCTCTCTGGCTTGGGCACCAGAGACTTGCTCAATGTGTCACCATACCGCATCTGCCGGGCCCCTTCAACAAGGTCCAGACAGTACTTCTTCACCACGGTGTTGGTCAGCAGCTCTTCCACGTAGCCTCGATCTTCGTCAGAGAAGTGGGTCCAGCGGACACACTTGAAGACTTCTGCAGCGCTGGGACCCCGCTCCTTCGGAGCCGCCTCCAACCACTGCACCGCCACATGACACACGGTCTGCTCGTGCTCGATGTTGAGACTGTCCAGGCGCAGGACGGTCAGCATCTGGGCCAGCGTCAGATCTGCCAGGGACTCTTCGCGAATTGGACTCATCTGGCTGAGCTGCTTGAAGTTGTGGGCTATAAAGGACTGGGCCTGTGATCGCAGCTTGCGATGGCCGAAGGCATCAGCAAACTTGAAGATGGCCGTGCAGTTGGCCAGGTCAAGGCGGCGGGCTAGGAAGGAGGCACAGGCTTCCCGCACGTACTCCAGCTGCAGCATGTCGGAGGCCGCGTAAAGACGCTCCACGTTCGATTCACTCAGGGACACGCGACCGGTGTAGCAGTAATCAACCAGCACCTCGAAGGACTCGGCGTCCACGTCGTGCATGGTCACGTTCGTCTGATGGCTCTCGTACATGCCGCCGGTGAACATGCTCTTGAAGTAGGGACATGCGGCCGCCAGCACGTTACGGTTGCACAGGAAGACGCGGCCCGTGCCGGGCCCGCTGCCAGGGGTGACCACCTCGATGGTCACATCGCAGAGCAGCCGCGCGTCGTAGAAGGACTTGAGCTGGGCCAGCAGAGCTGCAGAATGGCCCGTGTCCTTCAGCTCCTCCGGACCCGTGAAAAAAGCTGAAACCGTGGGTTTGTGAACCCTTTTGGGGCGCTTCCCACCGCGGGGACTGGTGAGGCGGCGAGAGCGCGAAGCTTCTTCCCGGGACTGCATGCTGGAGAGAGCGGCGGAGAGCGAAGGATGAGAACGGGTGCAAGGACCAGGTTCTGGAGCCTCCTCAGCCTCTTCTCGCTGACGCTGAGACCGCGGTGTCTCCGGAGAGACTGCAGCACCGGTCCATTTATTTGAGTCAGCCCTCCGCTGCGGTGCCGCCTCCCTCGATCGCGTAGACCGCGTTCAACTCACCGGGTTCCAGTTCCACGCCCTTTCTCCGCCTCAGCTCGCCCTCAGAGGACCTACTGGCTGGAAGCGAGCGATCCGCCACCGCCGCGCCGGCACCCCCACTAGGCATCCAGGAGAACTACGGCTCCCAGATTGCCTTTCGCGCCTCGAGGCATGCCGGGACCCCGCAGACTCTGCGGCACAGGCTGCGGCACCTGCTGCGGCACAGGTTGCGGCACGGACACCGCTTTGCATATCGGGAGTAGTAGTAGCTTCAATAGTATCGCGAGATTTGTCGCCCGTTCATTGTTTCGGATGACGGAGATAGAAATGGTTAATTCTATTCTATTCCGTTCGGTCTTATGGTTTCGAACTTTGGGTTTGAATTCAGACTAAATGCCCGTTGTTGTATTTATCAGTTGTCTGGCTTCTGTCAGAGCCGCCGCTTGTTTTTTAAAAACGTTAATGGCAATGGTACTTCATAGCATTGTATGACGATCAAACTAAATTGCGTAGATGATACACGCATAAATCGCGTAGGTGATATACGCATTAAATCGCGTAGGCTGGCTCTCCTTGCTTTAAATAATTATTTGTTGATTAGCAGAGTAATGTACTTATACGCAGTACCCATGATATAAAGGCTTAATGAGTTTTAGCTTTTCTTCTAGCGTTCATGAAGAATGAAGCACCCTCTCATTTGAAACCATGAGCCTGTGGGGAAATTTGAAAAACCCTACAGGTTTCTGCAGAGATACCTTTTAAGTTTTTTTCTTTTTGCTTTTAACAAATAGATTTTTAAGACTAGTCTTAGGTTTACTAGAAAATCCAATAGAAAGCTACAGGAAGCTCTCATATACTCCACCCCCTCTCAGTTTCACCTGTTTACAACATCTTGCATTAGTGTATGCCCTTGTTAAAAGTTATGAACTTACAGTGATCTATCATTAATTAAAACATGTAGTTTATATTAGGATTTACTTGTGTTGTACAGGCATGTCACGTATGTCATATCTATATAACATGTATGTCATGTACATGTATGTATGATGTACATGTATGTCATAAATGTATGTCATGTACCTATCATGACAATAATACACAGAACAGTTTCACAATCTTAAAAAATCCTCTGTTCAACCTATTTATGCCTCCCTCTGCCTCCCAGCCCTTCGGAACCATTAATTTTCTTATTGTCTGGTTCTACCTTTTCCAGAATATCATGCAGTTGGAATATATATTCTTTCACTTAGCACTATTCGATTCAGATTAATAAAGCTTTCTATTGAATTTTCTAATAAACCTTAAAATCTGATTTTAAAATCTATTTATTAAACAAACAAACAAACAAAAAGCTTAAACCTGCAGGGTTTTTCAAATGTCTTTTCATGGCTTGATAGTTCTTTTCATTGAATAATATTTCATTGTATACCAGTTTACTTATACATTCACTTACTAAATGGCATTTTGTTTGCTTTGAATTTTTGCAGTTGTGAATAAAACTGCTATAAACACTCGTGCTGGTTTCTGCATGGACATAAGTTTTCAACTCATCTTGGTATACACCAAGGAGTGTGACTGCTGGGTCACATGCCAATACTATGTTTAACTTTGTAAGAAAGTGTGAAAATGTTTTCGAAGGTGGTGGCTCTGCTGTTTTGCATTCCCACCAGCAATTAATAAGCATTCTGGCAACCCACTCCAGTACTTGTGCCTGGAAAATCCCATGGACAGAGGAGCCTAGTGGGCTGCCATCTATGGGGTCGCACAGAGTTGGACACGACTGAAGTGACTTAGCAGCAACAGCAGCCTATTGTTCCACATCTTCCCTAGCATCCGGTATTGTCAGTGTTTTGGATTTTACATTGTACAGCCTTTAAACGTGCCTCTCTGCAAAAAAATTCTGAAGGATCTGATCATATTTTAAACATCTAGCAATATCTACAAGGTTGTTCAGTTGTGGTGCCAGAGAGCAGTAGGTATGAATTCTCTCAAATATGCAAATCAAGAATATTAATAGATGCTTTGGTGGTCTCATAAAGTCTGTTTCCTGTTCTGGAAGTATTGCTAAAGTATTTTCTTTAATTGTCTTCATAGAAATGCTCATAACTAGTCCAATACAGCTCCTTTCACTACCATCCCCAAATTAAAGATTCTGGAATTCTAGTTATTACAGAGAATTTTAAATAAAAATACTTAACAAAGAGACTTTGTACTGAGCCAGCTCCTAAGAGCTCAGTGTCATACATGCCCAAACATCCTTTGAATTAGTTTGGTCTAATGTATGCTTTACAAAACTGTTTTTATATTTTTATTTGTCAACATTGCCTCACGATGCTGTTGTTTAATCTCTAAATTGTGTCCAACTCTTTGCAACCCCCATGGAATGTGGCCCACCAGGCTCTTCAGACCATGGGACTCCCCAGGCAAGAATACTGGAGTGGGTTGCCGTTTCCTTCTCCATGCCTCATTATTGTTGTTGTTACTCAGTGGCTCAGTCATGTCTGACTCTTTGTGACTCCTGGCAGCATGCCAGGCTTCCCTGTCCTTCACTACCTCCTGGAGTTCCTCACTGTAAAATCTTCACAATAAATTGTGCTCAGTCATCCAGTTTTAATTTTTTCATATATGCCTTTAACAGTGTTATTTGCTTTTGATTGCTTTTCACAAAAAGCAAAATATTTATTAGACACTGTGCTATACAGCCTATAGCAGTATTGTTCAACAAAATTTTCTGTGATGATAAAAATGTTCTGTTTCTGTGTTATCCATTATGGTAGCCATGAGCCACATGTGGCTCTTAAACACTTGAAGTGTGGTTAATGCAACTGAGGAACTGAAGTTTAATTTTAGAAACACAGCATTGGCAGCAACAAATTCAGTGGGGGAAGGAAAGTCTTTGCAACAGGGCTTCCTGGTGGCTTAGACGGTGACGAAGCTGCCTGCCATGAGGGAGATCTGGATTCGATCCCTGGGTTGGGAAGATCCCCTGGAGAAGGAATGGCAGTCCACTCCAGTATTAAAGAAGGAAATGGCAACCCAGTCCAGTATTCTTGACCGGAAAATCCAGCAGCATTGGCAGCAACAAATTCAATGGGGAAAGGACAATCTTTTCAACAAATGCTACCAAAACAACTAGATCACAATGAAAAAAAAATTCATCTTGAAACTGACAGTGTTGAAGGTTATACCTAATCCTTGTACCACAGAAAAACATCGATAATTAAGAAATATCTTCAACTCCTCCCACCCCTTGGAAATCATCCTGCCATTTTGTGATTTGAAATAGTAACCACAGCAAGAGCCGACTTATTGGAAGAGACCCTGGTGCTTGGAAAGATTGAGGGCAGGAGGAGAATAGGGTGACAGAAGATGAGATGGTTGGATGATATCACTGACTCAGTGGACATGAATTTGAGCAAACTCTGGAAGACAGCAAAGGACAGGGAAGCCTGGCATGCTGCAGTCAGTGGGGTCACAAAGAGTCGGACACGACTTGGTTATTGAACAGCAACCACAGTAAATCATCTTTTCCCACTTGTCTCATATTAGAGTAATTGTCCACTCTTTCTCATGACTACCATAAGGCTCACAGAAGATTAACTCATGCACCTGTCAGAAGGTTAAACACAGACCTTTCCATTTTTGCCTGAACCTACCAACAAGGCCAAACACAGGGTCTCTGTCTCCTAGTCCTTTGTCTTAATGATGTCTTAATGATTAACTGAGATTAGAAGGGCATCACCATGGGGGTACTCCCTGGTGGTCCAGTTAACCACTGAACTCAGCTCGCTGGGGCATGAGTTTGACCCCTGGTCAGGGAATTAACATCCCACAAGTCCTGCAGTGCAGCCAAAAAAAAAAAGTAATGAATCCAAAGTAGCTAGACACCAAGATACACGTTTCCTAGTCAGCTGACCAAGACATCTCCAAGTTATTAAAGCAATTCTAACTATAAACCACTCTATCTATAATTTGTCTATATCCTCCCTATAAAAAAAACAAATCTAAGGCAAACTCACCCTGTTTTGGATCCAAACTGTTCTCCATAATGGCAACAGTGTGAATAAACTGTTTCCTTACTTGTTTGGCTTTTGTCTTTGACAGTTTGGTGCCACGGTGGTGCCACGGTGTTAGTCGCTCAGTTGTGTCCAACTCTTCTGTGACTCTGTGGACCATACCCTGCCAGGCTCCTCTGTCCATGGAATTCTCTAGGCAAATACTGGAGTGAGTAGCCATTCCCTTCTCCAGGGAATCTTCCCAACCCAGAGACTGAACCCAGGTCTCCTGCATTGCAGGCAGATTCTTTGCCGTTTGACCACCTTGTTTGGTTTTTGTCTTTGATGGCACTTTGGTGCCATTACTGGAATGGAACTGGAAATCCATCTCTAGGCCCCCATCTGCTCCACCCAGGTCCTGAGGCTTTCTGAGCCTCAGTGCAGGGTCCCTGAAGTGGTTTACGCTGGAGTCCAGCTCCTGATCCATGTACTCCAGACAGGTGTCCACAGTAGCACAGGAAGGATTTTAATTTGTTTTGGGGGAGGGAGGTTGCTATCTCTTGGGTTGATTTTGTTGCTAGCTATTGTTTTATAGCTTTGTGGTGATGTGAAAAGGAAAATCTAAAAAAGAGTGGGCATACATATAATTGATTCACTTTTTAGAAACTCACACAACGCTATAAAGCAGCTATGTTGCTGTGCTGAGGCATTCAGTTGTCTCTGACTCTTTTGCCAGGCTCCTGTGTCCATGGGATTCTCCAGGCAAGAATACTGAAGTGTGTTGCCATTTCCTTCTCCAGGGGATCTTCCCAACCCAGGAATCGAATCAGCGTCTCCTTCATTGGCAGGCGGATTCTTTACCACTGAACCACCAGGGAAGCCACTGTAAACCAACTATACTCCAATAAAAATTTAAAGAGAAAAAAAGACCCCTTCCCTAAGACCAAAAGACAACCCTGAGAGTTTCGGGGATTAGGTAGCTATTGCTGAGCCCAGTCTCTCGTTTTTGCACGATTGCCTCTCCCTTCTATGCCACGACAAAGAAAACAACACTGATCCACTAAACAGTGGACTCTATTTCCACATCAGTGTTTTGAAATCTAAAAAACTCTGACCTCTTCTCCCACCTCTGGACCCCTCAGTTACTCATTATCCTTTTCCCTTTCTATACACTAAAAAGAAGGACATGTATATCTTTGGGGGATGGTTAGAAGCTTTTTTTTTTTCTTTCTGTAAACAGACTACTGCCACAACTGTAGCTAAGCTGGTACCAGAAAGAATTTTCCATATATGGGGGCCCCTTTCTTCCTCTCTAGTGAGAAAGGAACTCACTTCAACGGTCAGTTACTCAGGATATTCAACAAGTACTTCCACCACCCTCCATCCTTTAGAAAAACAAAGCAGACCAACTGTGCTCTTAAATTCAAACTAGCCAAACTAGCTGAGGCACCTACCCCAAATCTTGCATTTGGTCCTAGTGACCCTCAAATCCTTCCCCTTCCAGGCAACACTGATTATTCCCTTATGAATAATTGTGTATTATGAAAAAACACTGCAGGTCAATGAAGATTTCTTACCTCTTCTGAGACTTCAGTTCAGTTGCTCAGTCGTGTCCGACTCTTTGCGACCCCATGAATCGCAGCACGCCAGGCCTCCCTGTCCATCACCAACTCCCAGAATTCATTCAGACTCACATCCATCGAGTCAGTGATGCCATCCAGCCATCTTATCCTCTGTCGTCTCCTTCTCCTCCTGCCCTCAATCCCTCCCAGCATCAGAGTCTTTGCCAATGAGAAGTGACCCTGATTTGATCTAATCTAGTATCTATCCTTATATCACTTCACATTGGTTAGAATGACTAGCATCAAAAGTCTATAAACAATAAATGCTGGAGAGAGTGTGCAGAAAAGAGAACGCTTCTACTCTGTTAATAGGAGTGTAAATTGGTACAAGCACTATGGAAACAGTATGGAAGTTCCTTTAAAATTAAAAATAGAGTGACCGTACGATCCAGCAATCCCACTCCTGGGTGTATATCCAGAGGAAACCATAATTCAAAAAGATACATGTACCCCGATGTTCACTGCAGCACTATCTTTAAAAGCCAAGACATGGAAGCCACCTAAATGCCATAGACAAAGGATGGATAAAGATGATGTGGTATATCTATTCAATAAAATATTACTCAGCCATAAAAAAGAATGAAATAGGGCCATTTGCAGCAACATGGATGGACCTAGAAACTATCCTACTAAGTGAAGTGAGACAAAGACAAATATGATATCACTCATAAGTGGAATCTAACTGTAAAAAATTATACAAATGAACTTATTTACAAAACAGAAACTGACTCACAGATTTTGAAAACAGACTAATGGTTACTAAAGGGGAAAGGTGGGAGGAAGGAGGAATAAATTAGAAGCTTAGGATCAATTTATACACAGTACTATAGGTGATGCTAGTGGTGAAGAATCTGACTGCCAATGCAGCAGACACGAAAGACTTGGATTCAGTCTCTGGGTCAGGAAGATTCCCTGCTGTAGGAAATGGCAAGCCAATCCAGTATTCTTGCCTGGAAAATTTCATCAACAGAGGAGCCTGGCAAGCTATTGTCCACGAGGTCGTGAAGGGCCAGACGCAACTGAATGACTAAGCACACACACACATACATAAAATAGATAAATAACTAACAAGGACCTATTGTACAGCACAGAGAATGCTACTACAACCTATTTGGAAAATAAGCTACATGGGAAAAGAATCTGAAGTTATATATGTATAACCGAATCACTTTGCTATACATCTGAGACTAACACGTTATAAATCAACTATACTCCGATAAAAAAAATTTTAAACTATCTATCCTTAAATACTGTTTTATTAACTACACTCTTATTTATCAACAGGACAGGTTTCCTTTCCCACCACAGCCCCTACGTGAACTCCAAACTGGAGATTCAGTCTTCCGGAAAAAAACGGAGACCAATCTTGAACCCAAATGGAGGAGATTTTACACTGTGTCCTAGCCAACAATACTGCTACAAACCTACATGGAGCACCACGTGTACTTTATGTTTCACAATTTAAAAAACTGCAAAACAGGCACCCTGGGGAGAGGCAGAGGCTTATTCCTTCTGGGGCCCCCTTCATATGTGCAGCTGGGAGGGTGGAAGCTCAATATTTTCTCCAGCAACTAAAAGAAGAGTGAAGTATGCTGCCCCAAAGCCCCAAATCCTCCCTTCTAGGTTCTGATAGAACATTCCGAACTCCAAGCAAAAGAAAAATAGGAAAGCCATTCCCCTTTCTTGGTTAAGAGCCTAAAAGTCACCACTCGGCCCTAATAACAATTAAAAGTCTGAATGGACTGAAAATCAACAACTCTTCTTGGATCCTGGAGGGAAGGGAGGACACAGGGCACGCTCCCGTCCCCAAGTCTGGAGAGGCAAAAACACGGACTGCTGGCTTACCCGTGCACAGAGCCAGGAGTAGGGGCTGGCTTACCACAGAGCCAGGAGTAGGGGCGAGGCAGGAAAGGGTGCTGGCCCGGAAGACTCGAAATACAGCTGCTAAGTTTCTAGACTCAACTAGAGTGTGGATAACTGTAGAGTTAAAAAACGCCAGAGAATCCAGTCAAAGCAGGGGTGCCTGATTGCCACAGCTTGAGAATTTTCACAGTAAACGTGGGAAAACAATCCCCTCATACCTCCGAAGAGTGAGGGGAAATGGAACCTTCCTTAAATACCCCAGGGCTCTCTCTTAATGAGGCCTGCCCTCAGGGGAAATTAGTTAAATCAGAGCCTAGTCTGCTGGGGTCTTATAAGAGCCTCACCTAGGGGAGAAGAAGTAACCAACTCCACTTAACCATAGCCTTCACGTGGGAAAAAGGAGCTACACAGCTCCAGCCCACTCTGTCGATCTGTGGGGAAGAAGCGCAAGTCGCTCAGTCGTGTCCACCTCTGCAACTCCACGGCCTGTAGCCTGCCAGGCTCCTCTGTCCAAGGAATTCTCCAGATGAGAATACTGGAGTTGGGATGGGGGTTGGGGGGCGGGGAGGGCAGCAGGGACTCGACCATCTGAGCCACCAGGGAAGATCACTCTAAGGGGAAGGAAGACAGTTTAAAAAAAAAAAAAAATCAAAACACTTGAAGTTCACAGTTGAGGGGCCTAGGTGACCGAAAAGGTTGAAACCTCATCGAGACCAGTAGGACTTCCGCTGCCCCACCTGGCCACCACTTTACTACAGGCCTGTTTAGAGCAGTGCCTTTTCCCTAGCACATCAAGTCTGGCTAGCAAGGAGAAATTTTAAAGGCCAAACCACATATTTTTTTGGACCAGGGGAAAAAGTGTATTTTAATTGTACACTCAATCCGTTTGGACTTCCCTTATGGCTCAGCTGGTAAAGAATCTGCCTGCAATGTGGGAGACCTGGGTTAGATCCCTGGGTTGGGAAGAGCCCCTGGAGAAGGGAGAGGCTACCCACTCCAGTACTCTGGCCTGGAGAATCCCATGGGCTGTAGAGTCCATGGGTTCCAAAGAGTCGGACATGACTGAGCAACTTTCACTCTCACTCAATCCATTTTGTGTATTTCAAAAGGCACGATATTTTCTACATTTATCAGTGAAAAAAGAAAGTAACTTTAAAAATCAGCTAATGGCAAACAAATTTCCTTGAGAGCTATAGACACATATATAGTGCATCCTAGAACAGGGGAGGAGCAAGACAGCTTCTCTCCACTTTCATAAGTTTCATTAAACACTGGACCTGCTTAAGGGTCAAGAGAAAAGGCAACTTTCACAGAGTATATATTAATATATCTTAGTTCCACCGACCGGGGATAGAATCCGTGGCCCACAGCAGTGAAAGCACCAAGTCCTAACCACTGGATTGCCAGGGAATTCCCTTAAAGGATTATATTACTAAATGAGGCATTTACTGTACTCCTTTCTGAGAGTACCATGTGGGGAACATGTTTTCTAAACTAAATTTAGGAAGTAGAATGTAGAATCACTTCGTCCTCCTCCCCTTAAGGGCTGTCCAATGATTAATGAGTTAAAAACACAAGACTAAATAAAACTAAATCCTATATACACTTCCTGCCTCACACCCCAGGAAAAGGAAAAAAAAAACACCAACATTCCCAGGTGGCTCTAGTGGTACAGAATCTTCCTACCAATGCAAGAGACACAGGAGGTGTGAGTTTGATCCCCGGATTAAAAGATTCCCTGGAGGAGGGCACGGCAACCCACTCCAGTATTCATGCCTGGAGAATTCTATGGACAGGGGAGAGTCGGACGCACATCCTAGATTCCTCTCCCGAGCGGAACTCAGGAACACCTTCAACCACCCAAATCAGTCTGTTACAGAGCCATCACAAGGGTGCCTTGCTTTTAATCAAAGCAACAGCAACAAATTCTTTTTGGAAATAACAAAACAAAAACTAGCACTGATCGTTTTTCTGACAATCCATGATTACTCAAAATTCACTAGTATTGAGAGAGGGAAGGAGGCCATGTCTATGGGCCTTGTCTCACATAAGTGCACGCAGGTAGGTGCAGTTTTTGTTATTATTGCACAAACAAATTTTAATTCGTGATCCTTAGTTTGATTGAAACATTGCTTGTAGGATCATCCGGACACGAGCTGTACAGAAGCACCCCTGGAGAGTTGTTGACCGCAGCACACAGCTGTGGCTGTTTTTCGGTTCTGGAGTCTCCAGGGCAGGCAAAATTGTTTCGTTAAATACATTTTTTATGCCTTTCTGTGTAAGTACAGGACATGCCACATACTTGACAAACTTCAGGCCACAGAGGCCAGTTTTTCAGCAATCTCTGAGGTGATGGGATTCTATTCGTTCTTGGCAGGTTTCTCAACAGGAGAGGGGTCATCTCTGAGGTCAGTTTGGGGCCTAACAAGCAAGAAAGGAATGGTGAGTTAACTTTGGCACTCACTTTTTTAAAAAACAGTTATTCATTTGGCTGTGCCAGGTCTTAGTTGCTCCATGCTGGATCTAGTCCCCCAACCAGGGATGGAACCCAGGCCCCATGCATTGTAAGCACAGAGTCTCAGCCACTAGATCACCAGAGAAGTCCCACTCACCCATTTTTCTCTCACATTTTCAAATAAGGATGAAGAGCCCACGGAAGACAGACTAGAAATATATCTAAGTAGGTAAGTGTTAGTCATTCAGTCGTGTTGTGTCCAACACTTTGTGACTCCATGGACTGAAGCCACCCAGGCTCCTCTGCCCATGGGATTCTCCAGGCAAGAAAACTGGAGTGGGTAGCCGTTCCCTTCTCCAGGGGATCTTCCCGACCCAGGGATCGAACCTGGGTCTTCCACACTGCAGGCAGATTCTTTACCATCTGAGCCACCAGGGAAATTAGAACTACATTTGTTTGTGGGTAACTCAGATCGTTGGAGAAGGTGATAGCACCCCACTCCAGTACTCTTGCCTGGAAAATCCCATGGATGGAGGAGCCTGGTTGGCTGCAGTCCATGGGGTCACTAAGAGTCGGACACGACTGAGCAACTTCCCTTTCACTTTTCACTTTCATGCGTTGGAGAAGAGCTGGCAACCCACTCCAGTGTTCTTGCCTGGAGAATCCCAGGGACGAGGGAGCCTGGTGGGCTTCCATCTATGGGGTCACACAGAGTCGGACACGACTAAAGTGACTTAGCAACTTAGCAACAGCAACTCAGATCATAATCTGTCATCATCCTTTCGCCCTACAGTATCAAAAAGTCCAAGAGTATATGGCTGTCCACTGATCATAACTGTTGACTGTGTAGTTGTCAAAAAGTCAGTACATACGCAGATGGAAATTTGTTTGTTGTGTAGGATATCAGAAGACATGTTACCCTACGTATCAAAAAGTCCAAGAGTATATGGCTGTCCACTGATCATAACTGTTGACTGTGTAGTTGTCAAAAAGTCAGTACATACGCAGATGGAAATTTGTTTGTTGTGTAGGATATCAGAAGACATGTTTTGCCAACAGCACTATCATCCACAGCAACACAGTTAATTGTCTGCACTGCTGAAACACTCGTGTACCTGCTTTAAATATTTCACATTTGATGTCATCTCCTCTGCCCACAAAAACCACATGTTGATGAGACATAAGAACCAGATATGGCAGGAATGTTGGAATTTATCAGTCCAGGAATTGAAAACAACTCTAAAGATTATGGTAAGGTCTCTAAGGACAAAGTTGACAGCATGCAGGAACTGGGCAACTGATGGGTAAGCAGAGAGAAGCAAATTCTAAGAAAGAACCAAAAAGAAGTGATAGAGGTTCCAATTCAACACGGTTACATAGGAAAATCCTGATCTCACCTCTTCCCATGGACACACTGAATTGATTTTTATTTCTTTTTAATTTCTTCTTATTTTAATGTTTGGCCACACTGCATGGCGCACGGGATCTTAACTCTCTGACCAGGGATTGAACCAGTGCCCCCTGCCTTGGAAGATGGAGTCTTAAACCACTGGGCCAGTGGGGAAGTCCCTTTATTATTGCCATCTTTTTGAGACACCGACTTTATGTGGAACAATTTCCTCTGAAAGAAACCTAAAAACCAGCAGAGAAACCCTTCACACCTGGTAAACAACAAGAAAAGCCACAGTGAAGCAGGTGGGAAAGGTGGAGACACCGTCTCACCATAAGCCCCTTACCCCCAGCACGGGTACGCGCAAAGGGGGGATCTCAACACCTGGAGCTTCTCACTGAGGAGTGAAGGGTTTGTACCCCATATTGGACACCCCAGCCTTTAAGACTTGCTCCTGAAAGACAAGCCCCCGCAACATCTGATTTTGAAAACTAGCAGGGCAGACCACACAGGAGACACATGGTCTAGCACACTGAGGGCGGGTGCACTGAGCCGCCGGCGGCAGGGCCCAGCGCAGAAGCAGCCCTTTGAAAAGTGCCCAGGCTTTTTGTGAAAAGGACTTCGCTGCTTTGACCATGTTGGCCTGAGGGGCAGAGGCCTGCTGGGAAACTCCGGGGATGGAGACTGGCAGGGGCGCTCTTCCTGCTCTCCCTCTTTCCTCTTTCATTTCTGCCGATTTTCTTTCTTTTCTTCCTCTTTTAAGTGGATGCCATCTTTGCTTCCTCCGACTCCTGCCACCTTGCTCCTGCTGGTAGGTGGATCTCCACCCTGCGGTGCTCCAGAACACCAGTATCTCCCAAAGGGGGACTTCTACATATGTCCAGTGTCCCTGTTGGTATACGAACTTCCCAGGTGGCAGTCGGGGTAAAGAACCTACCTGCCAGTGCAGGAGATGTAAGAGAGGCAGGTTCAATCCCTGGGTCGGGAAGATCCCCTGGAGGAGGGAATGGCACCTCACTGCAGTATTCTTGGAGAATCCCACGGACAGAGGAGCCTGGTGGGCTACAGTCCCCGGGGGTTGCACAGTCAGACACGACTGAAGTGAATAAGCACACACACCTGCCCGTTTGTATTGTTTTTGACCTCTATCATTTCTTTACTTTTCTCTGTTTCATTCAGGTTTTTTCCTGGAGGTTTTATTTTGCTTTGTTTGGGACATCTTTCTAGGTTGCTTCATTTTGCTTGATGTTGTGTTGCTTTCTGTGCATTAGATGCCACAGTCACCTCTCTCTGTCTTGCAGGGTTGGCCTTGTGTAGGAGATGAGAGCTTTATTGTTCAAGCTACCCTAGCTCTTCATTGTTTCTCAATTCCTTTGTGAGTCAAGCCGTATTTTGCTTTTAATAGCTCCCAGTGGTTGAGGGTGTGCCAAGACCAGCCAGTGCCAAAGGAGAGGACTTACATTCTTGGGCCCCACGGGACTGTAACAGTTAGTCCTTGGCAGGGAGCTGCACCGATAGCAGACTAAAACACTTCTCTAGGCTTTCTGAGAAAGAGATCTGTTTTCTTTGTTCAGGAGTTTTGGCCTAAAGGATGGGCTTCCGCTTTGACTCGCTTGTATGGGCCTATGGAGAGGCTCTTGGGGAATGGAGACCCAGGAATGCAATCTGCCTTCTCCTCTGTCTTGCTCCAGCTCACCAATATCTTCCAAAAAGGAACCTGTACCCTTGTCTGGTCCCTGCCTTTTGCAGCTGCTGCTGGCAGACACCTGGTTCTGCTGGCCAGTGGGGTTTCTGCTCCAGAAGTCCCACAACAGGAATCAAGGAGAAAGAATTCGTAAACTTCTACCATCCCTGGGACATGGTCAGAGGCAACAGACCCAGAAACTTCGTCTTTCTGTGGGAGAGGCCTATCAGGTTATCATCATAGCTGCTGCCTGAGGGGCAGGCTTCTAATGAAAGGCTGAACTTAAACCCTTCCTGAGATCTCGGAGGGTGATGCTATCTTATGATTTACCTCTGCTCAGCTCCAGTGGGCCAGCATCTCTTCAAGAGGAGCTCTTATGCTTATCTGGTGCCCCAGTTTTTGCCTCTGGCCCTCTGGTTTTGGCAGCTTGATTCCTTGGCTCTGGTGGCCCGGGGCCCCTGTATTCCTGCAAGCACAAGAATCTAGCGATCCGATAGACAGCTCTTGGCAGGCCACCACCCCCAGGGTACTATGCAGAGAGCAGCCTGAAATACACCCCAGGGCTTTCGGAGAAAGAGGCCAACTTGCTTGTCCTGGAACTTTGATTGAGGAGCAGGCTTGCTGTGTGACACGTGTCTAGAGACAGCGAGGGGGCTTCCCTAGTGGCTCAGTGAAGAAGCTGCTTACAATGCAGGAGACCCAGAGTCGATCTCAGGGTTGGGAAGATCCTCTGGAGAAGGAAATGGCAACCCAATCCAGTATTCCTGCCTGGAGAATCAATCCCATGAACAGAGGCGCCTGGAGGGCTACAGTCCAGGGGGTCACAAAGAGCAACTAACACACAGAGGCATCAAGAGGCTAGGGAGGTGCTCAGGGAATGTCAGCCAGGGGACCCGACCTTTACACTCGCCCTTTGCCTGGGCTTCCCTGGTAACTGAGACAGTCAAGAACCCACCTACAATGCAGGAGACCTGAATTCGATTCCTGGGTCAGGAAGATCCCCTATAGAAAGAACAGTAACCCACTCCAGTATTCTTGCCTGGAGAATCCTCATGGACAGAGGAACCTGGCTGCGGGCTATATAGTCCATGGGGTGGCAAAGAGTCGGACATGGCTGAACAACTTTCACTTTCTTTCACTTTCTGCCTGCCCGCATCTCACTGGCATCTCCTAGAAAGGAACTAATGCACTTGTCTGGAGCCCTGATCTTTGCGACTGTCACCCAGAGGACACCTCTGGAGCCCCTGGCTCTAGTGGCCGGTGCGGCTTATGCTCGTCACCCCACAGGACTGTATATATTTGCATTCTGTAAAAGCAGCTTGCCTGGGGATCTGGCTTCCAATCAGCTTGAATCTAGGTGCTGACTAAGATCCTCTCCTTTGGCACTGACTGGTCTTGGCACATCCTCAACCACTGGGAGCTATTAAAAGTAAAATACCACTTGACTCACAAGCAAATTGAGAAACAATGAAGAGCTAGGGCAGCTCGAACAATAAAGCTCTCATCTCCTACACAAGGCCAACCCTGCAAGACAGGGAGAGGTGACTGCGGCATCTAATGCATAGAAACCAACTCAGAGCGTCGAGCAAAATGAAGCAGCTCAGAAATATGTTCCAAACAAAACACGATAAAACTTCAGGAAGAAACCTTAATGAAACAGAGGACAATGAAGAAGTGATAGAGGTCAAAAACACCAACAGAGAAATGCAGAAGGCCTTTGGGGCTTCCCTGGTGGTGCAGAGGTTAAAGCGTCTCCCTGCAATATGGAAGACCTGGGTTCGATCCCTGGGTCGGGAAGATCCCCTGGAGAAGGAAATGGCAACCCACTCCAGTATTCTTCCCTGGAGAATCCCATGGACAGAGGAGCATGGTGGGCTACAGTCCACGGGTCACAAAGAGTCGGACACGACTGAGCGACTTCACTTTCACTTGATGGGCTTGTTAGTAGACTAGATGCAGCTGAAAGAAGAATCACTGAGTTTGAGGATGTATGAGTACAAACTGAAAACTGAAGGGACTCCACCATTCCAAAGCAGGGGGCCTGTGTTCAATTCCTGGTCAGGGAAGTAGACCCCATATGTCAACGAAAGATCCCACGTGCTGCAACTAAGTCCCTAAGACCCAGTGCAGTCAAATAAATAAAGAGATATTTTCAAAGAAAAGAAAATTGAAAAGCAAGGAGAATAAGGACTGGAAAAACAAACTGGACCAGAATCTACAAAGGCTGTGGGACAATTACAAAATGTGTCACACACAGGGCAATAGTAGAAGGTAAAGAGAGAGAAGGGAATAAAGAAAGAAAACAATAATAACCTAGAATTTCTCCAGCTTACTGTCAGACACGAAACCCAGGTCAGGAAGCTCAGAGACAGTGGGGGATTTAAGGAGATGTTAGTCAAAGGAAACAAATTGTAGTGAAAAGGCTAGTAAATTCTAGAGATCTAATGCACAGCTTTATTATTATAGTTAATAATACCATATTATATACTTCAAATTGGCTACAAAATTCAATCTTAAATGGACTCACCACAAAAAAAAAATTATAATCATGGGACATGATGGAGGTGTTAGCATTATGTGATGACCTGATTGTAATCTATGCATATCAAAGCAACATGTTGCACACCTTAACCTTACCCAATGTGACATGTCAATTATATCTCAAAAAAAACAAATGTTAAAGAAGTTCTTTAGAGAAAAGGAAAATCATATAGGTCAGAAACTTGCATCTCACAAAGATAAGAAGAGTGTGAGAGAAGGAATGAATGTAGGTAAAATAAAATATTCATTTTGTTATTTTGAATTGATCTAATAGATAAATGTTCATAGGAATAACTGCAACAGGGTACTGTCGTAGTAACTGTATGGATAGATAAAATGGATGACACCAATGTTCTAAGGGAAGAAAGGGAGGAACTGCTAAGGGGTATAGGCATTTAAAAGTGGACTCAAATTCGTTTTAAATGTACATTGCAAACTGTAGAAAATATACTGAACACAATTTTGAGAAGACTGTCACTCCAGGAGAGGAGAGAAATGGACTTATATAAAATGCACTTCAGCAGTTCTCTGTCAGCAATAGGTAGGTCCAACTGGAAGAAAATAAGTCAGGATACAGGTGAACTGAAAGGCACCATTAATCAATGGTTCTAACTGATATTTAAAGAATACTTCATCCCCAACAGCAGAATACACATTCCTTCCAAATTCCTACGTGACGCTAGGCCACATTCTGAAACAGAAAACATCCCTTAACACATGTGAAAGAACAGAAACCATAGAAAAGAATCCCCTGGTGGTCCAGTAGTTAGGGCTCGATGCTTCCACTCACCAGGCCTGGGCTCAGTCCCTGGTGGGGTAACGAAAGTCCCACAGGTCATGAAGTATGGCCAAATATATATATCCCCACATCGCTGTGCAGGTACTAGAAATCAGTGATAGAAACATAGCCGGAAAATCCCCAAATGCATGACAATTAAACCATACAATTCTCTCCCATCCCTGGCTTTATTTGAGGTATGATTGACAAGTAAAAATTATATATATATATACTAAGGTTGTGCAATATGATTTTTTAGTCAATTTATTTGTTTTAATTGAGGCTAATTACTTTGCAATATTGTGGTGGTTTTTGCCATACATCGACATGAATCAGCCACAAGTGTACATGTGTTCCCCATCCTGAACCCCCCTCCCACCTTCCATCTCCCTCCCCACCCCATCCTTCTGGGTTGTCTCAGAGCGCCAGCTTTGAGTGCCCTGCTTCATGCATCGAACTTGCACTGGTCAGCTGTTTTACATGCGGTAATATATAACTTTCAATGCTATTCTCTCATATCAATGCACCCTCGCCTTCTCCCACAGAGTCCAAAAGTCTGTGTCTCTTTTGCTGTCTTGCATATAGGGTCATTGTTACCATCTTTCTAAAGTCCATATATATGCATCAATATACTGTATTGGTGTTTCTCTTTCTGGCTTACTTCACTCTGCATAATAAGCTCCAGTTTCATCCACCTCAGTAGAACTGACTCAAATGTGTTCTTTTTTATGGCTGAGTAGTATTCCATTGTGTATATGTGCCACAATTACCTTCTCCATTCATCTGTCGATAGGTTGTTTCCATGTCCCAACTAAGGCGTAAAACATGATGATTTCATATATTTTATGTCATTATTACTACAATCAAGTGAGTAGGAACATCTCAAATGTTTAAAAATTTTTTGTGGTGAGAACACTTAAGATTTACTCTTAGCAGATTTCAAGTACTCAATACCCTATTATTAACTATATTGCACATTAGATCCTCAGAGCTTATTCATCTTACAATTGAAATTATGTACCATTTCAAATCTCTCCTTATTTTCATCACCCTCAACCACTGGGAACCACCATTATACTGCTCTTGGGCTCTATGAGTTTGAGAGTTTTATCAATACATTCCACTTATAACTGATATCATACAGTATTTGTCTTTCTGTGCCTGGCTGATTTCACTTAGCAGAATGTCCTCCAGGTTCATCCATGTTTCAGATGGCAAGACATCCTTCTTTTTCATGGTTGAGTAATATAACATTCTCTCCCCATATGCCACCTTTTCCTTATTTATTCATCCATCAATGGACATTTAGTATTTCTGTTTCTTGGCTATTGTGAATAATGCTGCAATGAACATATAAGTGCAGGTATTTTTCCAAGCTACTGATTTCATTTCCTTTGTTTATGTACCCAGGAGTGGGATTTCTGGATTACATGGTAGCTTTATTTTTAATTTTTAGAAGAACCTTCATACAGTTTTCCATATGAGCTGTACCGATTTAAGTTCCAAACAGAACTGCTCAAGCATTCTCTTTTCCTCCACATCCTCAATCAACAGTTTTCTCATCTTCTTGATGACATTGAACAAGGTTGTATCTAACTGTGGTTGTGATTTCCATTTCCCTGAAGATTAGTGATGTTGAATACCTTTTCATATACTTGTTGGCCATTTGTATGTCTTCTCTGGAAAACTGTCTATTTAGGTCCTTGCCCATTTTAAAATCAGGTTATCTGAATTTTAGCAAATATTTTTCTGCATTGGTTGAGATGACCATATGATTCTAATTCTCCATTTTGTTAATGCGCTGTATCACATTCATTGATCTGTATGTGTTAAGTCAGCTTTGCATCCCGGGGATAACTCCCACTTGATTATGGGGTCTGTTTTTCTAGCTTCATCTGTTCTATTTTTCTTATTTCTACTCTAATCTTTCTTCTTCTTTCTTCTTCTTTTGGTTTAGTTTGTTCTGCTTCTAGTTCCTTGAGGTATAGTTCAATTTGGGCTTGTTTATTTGAGATTCTTCTTTTTTCTTAAACACTGGTCGCTATAAACTTCCAGGCGTTCCCTAGTGGTCTGGTGATTAGCACTCAGCACTTTCACTGCTGCAGCCCAGGTGCAGAGCTTGGTTGGGAAACAGATTCTAAAGCTGTGTCGTGGTCCAGAAAAAAAAAAGAACTATTTTCATTTCATCCCATAAGTTTTGGTATGTTATATTTATTTTTGCTAGTCTAATTTTTTCTTAATTTTCCTTTTGATTTCTTCTTTGACCGATATTTGTTCAGAACACACTGTTTAATTTCCACATATTTGTTAATTTTCCCATTTATCTCCTGTTATTGATTTTTAGCCTCATAATATCATGGTCAGAAGAGATACTAATTTTTTCCCATAATTTCTCTCTTTTCTCTTTCTGGAATTCCCATAATACCAATGATCCGGCCTTTGACGGTATTGCGTAAGTCCTGTATGCTTTCTTCATTCTTTTTTTTTTTTTTTGTCCTTTGATCTTCTGACTGGAAAACTTCAAAAGACTTATCTTCAAGTTCACCATTTCTTTCATCTGACTGTTGAAACTCTATTGAAGGTTTCATTTCATTCATTGCATTCTTAAGTTCTAATCTGATTTTTTTAATGGTTTCTATTTATTTGCTGGAATTTTGTTTTTGTGTTATTTTTTATATCCTTTAGTTATCTATGTGGGTTTTTTTGGGCAGCTTCAGTGAATTTCTTTAAGAGTTTATTCTGAATTCTTTATAATAAAATTCACACATGCATACACGCTAAATCCCTTCAGTCATGTCTGACTCTGTGATCCTATGGGCTGCAGCCTGCCAGGCTCCTCTGTCCGCAGGATTCTGCAGGCAAGAATACTGATGTTGGGTTGCCATGCCTTCCTCCAGGGGATCTTCCCAATCCAGAGATCAAACCTGCGTCTCTTACGTCTCTTGCATTGGCAGGCAGGTTCTTTACCACTGGCGCCACCTGGGAAGCCCTATACAATTTATAATTCTACATATTTTAGGGTTTGTGGAGCTTCATTCCTTTCCTTTGACTGTGTCTTGATGAACTTCCCTGGTGGCTTAGACGGTAAAGCGTCTGCCTACAATGCAGGAGACCTGAGTTCAATCCCTGGGTTGGGAAGATCTCCTGGAGAAGGAAATGGCAACCCACTCGAGTATTCTTGCCTGGAAAATCCCATGGATGGAGAAACCTGGTTAGGCTATAGTTCATAGGGTCGCAAAGAGTTGGACACGACTGAGCGACTTCACTCACTGTGTACCTGATTACTTGTGATTCTTGAATCCCTGCCCTGATATCTTCCTATTTGATGAAGACAGCTTCTCTTCCAGGGTCTACACATTCACTTTGCCAGAGAAAGCCTTCACCAGTCCACTCAGTCTGGGGTTCAGTGGGTGTTAGCTGGCAGCCCCCAGAGGCCAGCAGGGCCTGCTTTGGGGTCTCTAGTAGGGCAGGGCTGTTTCTTGAGCTAGTCTAAGGCTGGGGCAGGGGTGGGGGCAGGTGGGCCTCTGCTCTGCTGTCAGACAGGTTGCCATCTGGGCTCCCTGGTGGAGAGTCTATAGACTGTGCTCCACCACTGGGCAGGGTTGCCAACCTGGCTTCCTGTCCAGGTGCGGCCCAGGCTCTGCTCAACAAACAGACAGGGCCATAGGCATCATCTTGCGGTGCTGAAGGCAGGGCTTTACAGATGGGGGTAACGTGTAGGCTGTTTGCTCAGGCTGCCCTGGGTGCCTGGGGAGAGACACCGTGCTCTGCATCTGTGCAAGGCTGCAAGCTCGACTCCCTGTCCAGTTGGGGTGGTAGAATGAGCCCCTTGGCTGGGCTGGACTGCTGGCTGGATACCAAAACTGGACAGAACCACTGACTGTGTTCTCTAGCCAGCCAGGGAGCTCCCGGCTCAGATGGGGGCGGGGGATGGCATCACTCCCGGGGAGCCCCAGCTCAGATGTGGGGGGATGGCATCACTCCCGGGGAGCCCCAGCTCAGATGGGGGGATGGCATCACACCTGGGAAGCCCTGGCTCAGATGTGGGGGATGGCATCACTCCCGGGGAGCTGTGCTCAGATGTGGGGGAATGGCATCACTCCCAGGGAGCCCCAGCTCAGATGTAGGGGGATGGAATCACTCCCGGGGAGCCCCGGCTCAGATGTGGGGGATGGCATCACTCCCTGGGAGCCCTGGCTCAGATGGGGGGATGGCATCACACCTGGGAAGCCCTGGCTCAGATGTGGGGGATGGCATCACTCCCGGGGGGCTCTGCTCAGATGTGGGGGGATGGCATCACTCCCAGGAGCTCTGCTCAGATGTGGGGGGATGGCACCAGTCCTGGGGAGCCCCGGCTCAGATAGGGGGATGGCATCACTCCTGGGGCTGTCTCTTATACACATCTCATCCATTTTTGACTAGCTACCAACAAGTAATTCTCAGTACGTGAGCATTAGAAAAACACTGTGGTGAAATTTTTTTTCTCTTACCTAACCCTTCTGTACAACGGTTATTTACAAATATAATATAGTTTTAATCCTAAGTGAATTTTATAATTTTTAAATTTTATATCTGCATGTAGTTGATTAACAATATTGGGGTTAGTTTCAGGTGAACAGCAAAGTAAGATTCAGTTATACATATACTTGTATCTATTATTCTTCAAATTCTTTTTCCATTTAGGTTATTACAGACTATTTAGCAGACTTCCCTGTACTAGACCCGGCTCAGATAGGGGAGTGGCATCACTCCCGGGGAGCTCTGCTCAGTGCACCACCAGCAGGAACACCACGGTGCCACAACTCGATCCCTGCACTGGCTGTCGGGTGCCCTGTTCTCCCGCTTGGTTTCAAGCTGACCCCGTTTGGTGTAGCCCTGATGATTTCCCCAGTGCTTCCTGGGAGATGAGATATAAGTGTGCCCTCTGGGGAGGCCCTCCAGAATGCGGGCCAAACTGGATGTCAACCTCGGGCTCTCCCCACTAGAAAAACTGTAGGCACAGGGGTATGCTGTCTGTGTGGCGCTGTACCAGGCTGGGAGAGTGGTGGTCAAAGGGAAACCACTCTTCACACCCTCCTAATGTGGCTTTGCTCAGTTTTGTTGTTCAAGGGGTTCTTCATCCTCCCTGCTGGGATCTAGAATTTTCACACTGCTTTTTTTTTTTTTTTTCTGCATCACACAGCTTGTGGGATCTTAGTTCCCCCACCAGGGATAGAACTCAAGTTCCCAGCAGTCAAAGGGCTGAGTCTTAACCACTGGACTCCCAGGGAAGTCCCCACACAAGTGTTCTTGCCTGGATAGTCATTTGTTGGTTTTTCTGTGAGGGAGTCTAAAACCTGGGGACCCTTAATCTGCCCTCTTGCTTTTGAAGAGAAAATAACAATATTGATTGAAAATAAGATGTAATTATCTTTCCACTCAGGAAAAAAAAAAACTAAAGAAAAAATAAAAGGAAGCTTTCTTTACAGAAGAATAGCAGCTTGTGAACAGAGAGTCAGGCAATAATAGTGGAATGTAAAACCAGGAGTTGAACAGCTTGGGGTAAATGTTCATTGTTGGAAACAATAACACGTAAGTTCAGCATCTTTGAAATAGGCAATGTTTATTACCCTATAGTTTTTGCTGGTGGGAAACTTCGGAAGGATTTAGGTGGGTTTTCCTAGCTCCCTGTTTCTCATGAGGTCGAAGCGATCTGTAGGCGAGGGGTGAGGTCATCTCCAAACGCCACTTGCACTGCAGAATCTGCTCTTTCTCAAAACTGTTATTAGGCTTCAGTTTCCTAAATATTGTTGGAGTGAGAGCCTTAGATTCTTCCCATTCCATGCAATCCCAGCATGAAAGGAGAGACAGAGGGAGAGGAGAGAGAGAGAGAGAGAGAGGGAGAGAGAGAGAGAGAGAGAGAGAGATGGAGACCATGTCATACTTTTCTCCATAACCTGATCTTGGGAGGGATGTCCCGCTGCCGCTGTCATATTCTCTTGTTAGAAGAAGAGATTTATTACAAGGAATGGGTTAAATGAATACAGAGGCTGAGAGAGCTCATGAGCTGCTGTGTATAAAGCTAAAGAGCCAGGAAAGCTAGTGGTGCCGTTCAAGGCAGAGTCCAAAGACGAAAAAGAAGCTCTCGTGGCACAGATCCCAGCCGGAAGGCAGGAGAAGACCGATGCCTAAATTCAGCCACACAGAGTGAATTCTCTCTTCCTCTGCCTGTTTGTTCTGTTCTGGCCTGTAGTGGATTGGATGATACCTACCCAGGTGGCAGGCTACCCTGGTGACTCAGTTGGTAAAGAATCTGCCTGTGATGCAGGAGACCTGGGTTCAATCCCTGGGGAAGGAAGATCCCCTGGAGAAGGGAATGGCAACCCCCTCCAGCACTCTTAACTGGAGAATCCTGTGAGTAGAGGAGACTGGTGAGCTACAGTCCATGGGGTCACAAAGAGAAATGACTGAGCAACTGACACTTTTTCACCCTAGTGGTGCGGTGGTAAAGAATCCACTTGCCAATGCAGGAGACACTGGTTCCATCCCTGGGTTGGGAAGATCCCCTAGAAAAGGAAATGGCAACCCACTCCAGTATTCTTGCTGGGAAATTACATGGACAGAGGAGCCTCGTAGGCTACAGTCCATGGGATGGCAAAGAGTCAGACACAACTGAACCACACACACTCATCTATATGGGGTGGGCAATATGTGTTACTGTCCACCAGTTCAAGTGCTGATCTCCTCTAGAAACACCCTCATAGACATATCTGGAAAAAATGTTTAGCCAACTATCCAGGCACCTTGTGATCCACCCAAGTTGACACATAAAATTAAACATACAGTTACAAACACTATGAGGGAACAGCCAGACAAATCCAGAATGTACAGTGTTCTACAAAACAATTTTGCTGGCCTGCTCAAAAAGTCAATGTCATGCAGAAATACAAATCAAAACTTCAAGGAAGCACCGCCTCACATTGGTCAGAGTGGCTATTATTAAAGAATCTATAAGGACTTACCTGGTGGTCAAGTGGCTAAGACTCTTGGTCCCAGTGCAGGGGACCTGGTTTCAATCCAGAGAAAAGCATAATCTGAAAAGATACATGCACCCCAATGTTCAGTGCAGCACTGTTTACAATAGCCAAGACGTGGAGGCCACCTAAATGCCCATCAACAGAGGAACGGATAGAGAAGATGTGGGACATATACGTTCAGTGGAATATTGCTCAGCCTTTAAGAAAGAATGAAATGATGTCATTTGCAGCAACAGGGATGGGCCTAGAGATTTTCATACTGAATGAAGTCAGTCAGATAGAGAAGGAGAAATACCACATGATATCCCTTACATGTGGAATCTAAAAAGAAATGATACTTGCAAAACAGAAAGAAACTCACAGACTTAGAGAACAAACTTATAGTGGCCCAGGGGAAGGATGGGAGGAATGGATAATTAGGGAGTTTGGAATGGATATGTATACACCGCTATATTTAAAATGGATAACCAACAAGCACCTACTGTAGAGCACATGGCCACTACTCAATGCAGCCTGGGTGGGAGGGAAGCTTGGGGGAGAATGGGCACATGTATATGTTTGGCTGAGTCCCTTAGCTGAAACTATCATAATACTGTTAATAAGACTATACCCAATACAAAATAAAAAGTCAAAGAAAAATTAAAAAATAAAAGAAGTTGGTGAAAATATCTCTTGTGCACTTAATTCCACGGGGCTGGAATGATGCTGAGCTGAAACTCCAGTACTCTGGCCACCTCATGAGAAGAGTTGACTCATTGGAAAAGACTGATGCTGGGAGGGATTGGGGGCAGGAGGAGAAGGGGATGACAGAGGATGGAATGGCTGGATGGCATCACGGACTCGATGGACGTGAGACTAGAAAAGGAAATGGCAACCCACTCCAGTATTCTTGCTGGGAAATTACATGGACAGAGGAGCCTCGTAGGCTACAGTCCATGGGATGGCAAAGAGTCAGACACAACTGAACCACACACACTCATCTATATGGGGTGGGCAATATGTGTTACTGTCCACCAGTTCAAGTGCTGATCTCCTCTAGAAACACCCTCATAGACATATCTGGAAAAAATTTTAGCCAACTATCCAGGCACCTTGTGATCCACCCAAGTTGACACATAAAATTAAACATACAGTTACAAACACTATGAGGGAACAGCCAGACAAATCCAGAATGTACAGTGTTCTACAAAACAATTTTGCTGGCCTGCTCAAAAAGTCAATGTCATGCAGAAATACAAATCAAAACTTCAAGGAAGCACCGCCTCACATTGGTCAGAGTGGCTATTATTAAAGAATCTATAAGGACTTACCTGGTGGTCAAGTGGCTAAGACTCTTGGTCCCAGTGCAGGGGACCTGGTTTCAATCCAGAGAAAAGCATAATCTGAAAAGATACATGCACCCCAATGTTCAGTGCAGCACTGTTTACAATAGCCAAGACGTGGAGGCCACCTAAATGCCCATCAACAGAGGAACGGATAGAGAAGATGTGGGACATATACGTTCAGTGGAATATTGCTCAGCCTTTAAGAAAGAATGAAATGATGTCATTTGCAGCAACAGGGATGGGCCTAGAGATTTTCATACTGAATGAAGTCAGTCAGATAGAGAAGGAGAAATACCACATGATATCCCTTACATGTGGAATCTAAAAAGAAATGATACTTGCAAAACAGAAAGAAACTCACAGACTTAGAGAACAAACTTATAGTGGCCCAGGGGAAGGATGGGAGGAATGGATAATTAGGGAGTTTGGAATGGATATGTATACACCGCTATATTTAAAATGGATAACCAACAAGCACCTACTGTAGAGCACATGGCCACTACTCAATGCAGCCTGGGTGGGAGGGAAGCTTGGGGGAGAATGGGCACATGTATATGTTTGGCTGAGTCCCTTAGCTGAAACTATCATAATACTGTTAATAAGACTATACCCAATACAAAATAAAAAGTCAAAGAAAAATTAAAAAATAAAAGAAGTTGGTGAAAATATCTCTTGTGCACTTAATTCCACGGGGCTGGAATGATGCTGAGCTGAAACTCCAGTACTCTGGCCACCTCATGAGAAGAGTTGACTCATTGGAAAAGACTGATGCTGGGAGGGATTGGGGGCAGGAGGAGAAGGGGATGACAGAGGATGGAATGGCTGGATGGCATCACGGACTCGATGGACGTGAGTCTGAATGAACTCCGAGAGATGATAATGAACAGGGAGGCCTGGTATGCTGTGATTCATGGGGTCGCAAAGAGTCGGACATGACTGAGTGACTGAACTGAACTGAAAATAGTTTTAGCTAGTCTTCTCTGGCACGTATTTCCTCTCCGAGAAATGCTTCAAATAACAAACTTTGCCTTACTCACTCAAAAACATTCCTCAGAAGAATTGCTACATATATCATGTCACATTGTTGTAGTTGATTGCTTTCATAGGAATTCAATTGGAAGCTCCTGAAGGGAAGGACTATATTTTATTGATCACTGACATTTCCATAAAATGACACAATAGAGTACTTATTAGACTGCATACTGATGCTTATTCAGTTAAGCTAAAGAAAAACAAGAATAAAAAGTGAGCCAGAGAAGTACAGCTGGGCTGTTTGTAGCGACATGGATGGATTGTCATACTCAGTGAAATAGGTCAGACAGAAAAGGACACATATTTTATGATATCACTTATAGATGGAATCTTAAAAGATGGTGCAAAAGAACTTATTAAAAAACAGACATAGAATTATAGATGTAGGAAACAATCTTATGATTCTCAGGGGGCAAAAGGTGTGTGTTGGGGGGATAAATTGGGAGACTGGGACCAACATATACACACTATTATATATAAAATATAAATTATTCTATATATTTAATAGGTAACTAACAAGGACCTACTGTATACCACATGGAACTCTACTCAATATTCTGTAATGGCCTATATGGGAAAAAAATCTAAAGTGAGTGGATATATGTATATATATAACTGATTCACTTTCCTGTACAGCAGAAAGTAACACAACACTGTAAATCAATGATACTCCAATAATTTTTTTTAAAGTAGAGTTTGGGCCAACACTTTATTTTTTAATTTATTTATTTTTAATTGAAGGATAATTGCTTTACAATACTGTGTTGGTTTCTGCCATGCATGAAGATGTATCAGCCGCAGGTATACATATGTCCCCTCCCACTTGAACCTCTCTCTCACCTCCCACCCCATGTTGTCACCGAGCCCTGGTTTGAGTTCCGTGAGTCATATCGCAAATTCTCACTGGCTATGTATTTTATATACGGTAGTGTATACATTTCCATGCTATTCTCTCCAAGGCTAATACTTTAAACATCCCTGTTCGCTCAGACAGTAAAGAATCTGCCTGCAGTGCAGGAGACCTGGGTTCAGATCCCTGGGTCAGGAAGATCCCCTGAAGAAGGGAATGGCAACTCACACCAGTAGTCTTGCCTGGAGAATCCCATGAACAGAGGAGACTGGTGGGCTATAGTCCATGGGGTCACAAAGAGTCAGACACGTCTGAGTGATTAACGCTTATAGTTTATACTGTATAGAATTCATTCAAGTGCTAAAGAACCTTATAGGCTGTATCCTGGAGCTGCTCATTGTTCTTGAGTGACTCAAATTCTTCATAATTTGTTAATACTCCTTAAAAATAAAAACAGCAACTCTTCTTCTCGAAATTCCAACCAACATCTCAGCAAGTTATTTTCTGGATAACAACACACTGATTCTAAAGTTTATATGGGGAGTGACATCAGCATTAGAGTGGTGTAAGACATCACTGGCCAGTCCTCCACCCATTGACAAAAGCTCCTCTGTGCCAGCGGAAGGATCCAGCCCCATCTTCCGATGGACACGGTAGGAATGTCTTGCTCACCTGGGCATCTAGTGATAGGCAGACAGCCCTGGGCAGGGGCGGCAGACACAGCTAGAGCTGGTGAACCTGCCTCCAGGTGGCGCTAGTGGTAAAGAACTCGCTCGCCAGTGCAGGCGATCTGAAAGACGCGGATTCCATCCCTGGGTGAGAAAGATGCTCTGGAGGAGGGCATGGCAGCCCGCTTCAGTATTCTTGTCTGGAGAATCCCATGGACAGAGGGCCCGGCAGGGGTATGGTCCAGAGGGTCGCAAAGAATCGGACATGACTGAAAGGGCTTAGCACGCATGCACACAGCCTCTCTAGGCTGCAGCTGGTAAAATCTGGAGAGTGCTGACTTGGGCAGAAACCTAGAGATAACAGAGACTTTGTTGAAGTAAACCTTCCCAAGGTAAGATTCCAGCACACTGTGGCAGCAAAATACACAACACACACACACACACACACACACACACACACACACACACACGAGTCTGGACACATAGGAAAGAGATAATAGGAACTTAGACACTGCCGCCACTTCCCCCAGGTAACACTGTGGAACCAGCCACCAGCAACACCTTGCACAGTGGTGAGAGAAAAGCAGTGTTTACGAGCTTAGCTTCTCCAGCTGTCTAGGAGGCTGCTGCAGAAACCCATTTCTTTCCAGCACCCAGAGTGCTGAGGTGGGACATGCATAACTGGGGGGAAGGAGATTGGGAAAGATAAAGAATATCAAAGGGTGTTAAAAGGACACAGTTTCTACTGACTGCACCCAGGATTTCTGTAGGAATTTCACCCGACCCTCTAAGAGTACTTCAGCCTATGACTACAGCACCAGGCTCACTCAAGAACAATGAGCAGTTCCAGGATACAGATTATAAGGTTCTTTAGCAGTTGAATGAATTCTATACAGTATAAGCTTATGTATTAAGCCATTAAGTATTGGCTATAAGTATTGATTATAACTTATAACCATTAAGTATTGGTACATTCCTGACAAAGGTCCATCTAGCCAAAGCTATGGTTTTCCAGTAGTCATGTATGGATACCAGAGTTGGACCATAAGGCAGACTGAGTGCCAAAGAATTGATGCTTTTGAATTGTGATGCTGGAAAACACTCTTGAGAGTCCCTTAGACTGCAAGGAGATTCTAAGGGAATCTCACTCAATCCTAAGGGAATTCAACCCTGAATATTCATTGAAGGATTGATGCTGAAGTTCAAGCTCCAATATTTTCGCCACCTGATGTGAAGAACTGACTCATTGGAAAAGACCCTGATGCTGGGAAAGATTGAAGGCGGGAGGAGAAGGGGATGGCAGAGGCTGAGATGGTTGGATGGCATCATCAACCCAATGGATCTGAGTTTGAGCAAGCTCTGGGAGATAGTGAAGGACAGGGAAGCCTGGCGTGATACAGTCCATGGGGTTGCAAAGAGTTGGATACAAAGAGTGTTTGAACAACAACTAGCTCTACTCTTTTTAAAATTTTTACTGGCGTACAGTTGATTTACAAGTTGTTACCTTCTGCTGTCAGTTCAGTTCAGTTCAGGTCAGCCTCTCAGTCATGTCCGGCTCTTTGAGACCCCATGAATCGCAGCACTCAAACTCATGCCCATTGAGTCGGTGATGCCATCCAGCCATCTCATCCTCTGTCATCCCCTTCTCCTCCTGCCCCCAATCCCTCCCAGCATCAGGGTCTTTTCCAATGAGTCAACTCTTCACATGAGGTGGCCAAAGTACTGGAGTTTCAGCTTCAACATCAGTCCTTCCAATGAACACCCAGGACTGATCTCCTTTAGGGTGGACTGGTTGGATCTCCTTGCAGTCCAGGGGACTCTCAAGACTCTTCTCCAACACCACAGTTCAAAACCATCAATTCTTCAGCACTCAGCTTTCTTCACAGTCCAACTCTCACATCCCTATGACCACTGGAAAAACCATAGCCTTGACTAGATGGACCTTTGTCAGCAAAGAAATGTCTCTGTTTCTTAATATGCTGTCTAGGTTGGTCATAACTTGTCTTCCAAGGAGCAAGTGTCTTTTAATTTCATGGCTGCAGTCACCATCTGCAGTGATTTGGGAGCCCAAAAAAATAAAGTCTGACACTGTTTCCACTGTTTCCCCATCTATTTCCCATGAAGGGATGGCACCAGATGCCATGATCTTCGTTTTCTGAATGTTGAGCTTTAAGCCAACTTTTTCACTCTCCTCTTTCACTTGCATCAAGAGGCTTTTTAGTTCCTCTTCACTTTCTGCCATAAGGGTGGTGTCATCTGCATATCTAAGGTATTGATATTTCTCCCAGCAGTCTTGATTCCAGCTAATACTTCATCCAGCTCAGCGTTTCTCATGATGTACTTTGCATATAAGTTAAATAAGCAGGGTGAAAATATATAGCCTTGATGTACTCCTTTACCTATTTGGAACCAATCTATTATTCCATGTCCAGTTCTAACTCTTGCTTCTTGAACTGCATACTGATTTCTCAAGAGGCAGGTCAGGTGGTCTGGTATGCCCATCTCTTTAAGAATTTTCCACACTTTGTTGTGATCCACACAGTCAAAGGCTTTGGCATAGTCAATAAAACATGATGTACTATGCCTATAAATTAAACAAGCAGAGTGACACTGTATAGGCCTGATGTATTCCTTTCCCAATTTGGAACCAGTCCATTGTTCCATGTTTGGTTGCAACTGTTGCTTCTTGACCTGCATGCACATTTCTCAGGAGGTGGGTCAGGTGGTCTGGTATTCCAATCTCTTGAAGAATTTTCCACACTTTGTTGTGATCGACACAGTCAAAGGCTTTGGCATAGTCAATAAAGCAGTAGATGTTTTTCTGAAACTCTCTTGCGTTCTCGAAGATCCAGGGGATGTTGGCAACTTGATCTCTGGTTCCTCTGCCTTTTCTAAATCCAGCTTGAACATCTGGAAGTTCACAGTTCACATACTGTTGAAGCCTGGCTTGGAGAATTTTGAGCATTACTTTGCTAATGTGTGAGATGAGTGCAATTGTGCAGTATTTGAGCAGTATTTGCCATTGCCTTTCTTTGGGATTGGAATGAAAACTGACCTTTTCCAATCGTGCAGCCACTGTTGAGTCTTCCAAATTTTCTGGCATATTGA
>SJYC01049153.1:0-18775 GCA_006408675.1 Madoqua kirkii
C
The DNA here is from genome assembly GCA_006408675.1 of Madoqua kirkii. NCBI lineage: Eukaryota > Metazoa > Chordata > Mammalia > Artiodactyla > Bovidae > Madoqua > Madoqua kirkii. Next base: position 2 of record SJYC01049153.1, read on the forward strand.
TTCTCCAATGCATGAAAGTGAAAAGTTAAAGTGAAGCCGCTCAGTGGTGTCCGACACTTAGAGCTGTCTCTTATACACATCTCATCTCTGTCAGCAATATTCATACATGCAAAAAAAATGATTATATTTCATATCTAATGTTCTGGTCCAAAGTAACTAACTAGGATTATCAATATATTCCCCAGAATTATAAAATTTTCTGAATGCTATAAATACTTTAACTGAAATTACTTTAAATTATAATTATTTTTTCCATCTAAGTAAAAATGAGAATTTTGAATATATGTTCAGTTCAGTTCAGTTCAATTGCTCAATTGTGTTTGAGTTTTTGCAACCCCATGAATTGTAGCACGCCAGGCCTCCGTGTCCATCATCAACTCCTGGAGTTCACTCAAACTTATGTCTATTGAATCAGTGATGCCATCCAGCCCTATCATCTTCTGTCATCCCCTTTTCCTCCTGCCCCCAATCCCTTCCAGCATCATGGTCTTTTCGAATGAGTCAACTCTTCACATGAGGTGGCCAAAGTACTAGAGTTTCAGCTTTAGCATCATTCCTTACAAAGAACACCCAGGGCTGATCTCTTTTGTAATGGACTAGTTGGATCTCCTTGCAGTTCAAAGGACTCTCAAGAGTCGTCTCCAACACCACAGTTCAAAAACATCAGTTTTTCAGTGCTCAGCTTTCTTCACAGTCCAACTCTCACATCCATATATGACCACTGGAAAAACCATAGCCTTGACTAAATGGACCTTTGTTGGCAAAGTAATGTCTCTGCCTTTTTAAAAGAAAAATTTACATGTATTTATTTTAATTGGCAGCTAATTAATTTACAGTGTTGTATTGATTTTTGTCATACATCAACATGAATCCGCCACCGGTGTATATGTGTTCCCATGCTATCTAGGTTGGTCATAACATTGCTTCTGAGGAGTAAGTGTCTTTTAATTTCATGACTGCAGTCACCATATGCAGTGATTTTGGAGCCCAAAAAATAAAGTCTGACACTATTTCCACTCTTTCCCCATCTATTTGCCATGAAGTGATGGGACCAGATGCTGTGATCTTCGTTTTCTGAATGTTGAGCTTTAATTTAACTTTTTCACTCTCTTCTTTTACTTTCAAAAAGGCTTTTTAGTTTCTCTTCACTTTCTGACATACGGATGGTGTCATCTGCATATCTGACCTTATTGATATTTCTCCCAACAAGGATTACAAATTAAAATAATGAGTACTACTACATACAAATTGTAATGTCTAAATTTAAAAAAATATATATGACAATACCAACCTCTGGAAAAGATGTGTAGTATCAGGAATAATTATTAATTTTTGGTTAGAATGTAAAGTGATACAGGCACTTTGGACTATGGTTTAGTAGTAAGATAGAAAATTATTAGGTAGTAGCTATAGGATTAATAAGGCCTCAGTTTCTTCTTTTAAAAGTAAAATTGTAATTTCCACTTACTTTCACACACAAGTGTCTCGCTCCATTAACTTATAGCCCTACTTGCTGTTACAGTTTTTTAGTGCTCAGAGGAAAATGCCTCCTTGACCTAGCGCCCATAAACCACTCGGGGCTATTACTGGGAAATCAATAATTGATGTTAACTTATCAAGAAGAAAAGCACCAGGTATACCATTACCTTTAAAACATATATCTGGTCCTAACAAATTGCCTGAGGTCATTAGAAATGTTTGGGGAATGGAGATTCAATGTCTAAGAAAATTCAAGAACTGGGAAATAAAGAGAGCCATAAAATTGACACACTGGACATGATGACTTTTAAACTGATTTGTCAGATATTCCACATATCAGGACCCCAGAGCCAACCAAAACTGAACAGGTCAATATTGGTAAAGGTGCAAACTATTGTGATTCTCTGTTTCAGGACAGTTTCCTCTCTCTCAATGTTTATGCTGAAAGCTTTGTGCTTCTATCCTTTAAAATAAAACTTTGCCTATGCAAATGTCTGCATGTCTGTGGAGTCCATTCCTTGGCTTCTTGGATAAGAGCTCAGATTCCTATTTCAGTAGTTTCTTGCAAAGGTAAGCATAGTTTTAGCTTTCATCAAGCAATTGTGATTCTATATATTGATTTCACTGATTTCAAAGCTTAAGTGCACTCAAAAACCTTCATATAAATATTTATAGCAGATTTATTCACATCACCCCAAATGATGCAACTAAAAGTGTCATTCAATAGGTAAATGGATAAACAAGCTATGGCATATGTGCATAATGGAATATTATTCAGCAATACAGTGAAATAAGTCACCAAGCAATAAAATGACATGAAAGAAATATATATATATATATATATATATATATATATATTGCTTAGTGAAAGAACTCAGTCTTAAAAAGCAACATATTCTATATAGCAATCAGCTATATGATATTCTAGGAAAGTCAAATTATGAGGAGGAGGATAGTAAAATGGCTGAAACACAGGGGACCTGGGGAAGTAGCAAAATGGTTCTGTATGGTAGTGTAGATATAAATACTTTATATACTCCTTTGTTTATGGACTTCACTTCTGGCTCAGCTGGTAAAGAATCACTTGCAATGTGGAATACCTGGGTTCTATCCCTTGGTTGGGAAGATCCCCTGTAGAAGGAAAAGGCTACCACCCCAGTATCCTGGCCTGGAGAATTCCATGGACTGTGTAGTCCATGGGGTCGCAGACATCCTGTGTTGACTTGTTGAAAGTAAAACAAGTTTGGGTGTCTTTAAATGTCTTCTTTTTCACTTGGAAGTCTAATACGTTTCGTTACGTTAACATAATGTACACATACTTTAATAGAGGGACTATACTCATTCTCCCTTGTAGTGACTATATTCATTAATTTTACTCACATTAGACATTCTGTTTCTGTTTTTATTAACCAAAATCAAGTATTTTAATAAAGGATTCCTAAATTGTCGTCTAGGTATTAAGACTGTGACGAGATGTACACATGAACTTGTTAATTCGTTTACCCACTGTCTACCAACTTCAAAGGTTTCTTGCTATTGGAATGTGGAGTTAGCGATAAGGGAAGGATTCTAGAATGATCTATGTTGTAATGGATTAGAGTTTGAGGCTTCAGTCTGAACTCATGTTTAATTTAATATGTGTGTATGAACTATATATAGGAATACTTATGAGTCTGTATATAAACAGGTATAAACATACACACACACACACACACACATGCACACTTCCTTGTTTTATCAGGAGAAATGGCTTATAGGCAATAACACACTAGTAGCAATAAGCACACCTTGTACACAGACCCTCGCTTATACTGCCTTAAAAAAAAAAAAGAAAAAGAAAAGAAACCAGAGTTTCTGTGAGAAGTGTCTAAGCCACATGACTGATACTACTAGGAATATGAATGAAGGGGAGACATTTTGGTGGAGCTAAATACATGATTAATGGATACAATAAAAATTCATATTAGTAGGAATATTTCCACCATACTGCAAATATTTACTTCTCATTTTAGATGAATAATAAATAAGTTACTTTATTTAAAGTACCTTAGAATCCCATGCAGTACCTTTATAAGTTTTACCTATATGAAATGAGTACTACATAAACTCTATATTATTATACTGTTTGAATAATAAGTAAATTATAAAAGAGACACAGAGATGATAAAATTCATATGCTTGAAATGCCCTAATTTTATATTTAAAATTCTCATCAATGGAAATTTATTATGTACTACAAATAACTAATTATGTTGGTCACACTTCTATTGATTTTCCACAATTTCCTTTCAATAGAGTCTCATTAATATCAGAAAGCTAATGAATTTTAATCCATAGTTCTGATTCATTTGTGGCAGTAAAGAGATAAGCTTTTGAAAACAGGTAAATATGTTTAAAGTAACTTTAAATGGCCAAAAAAAGAAAAAAACACCTATGCAGAAAAATGCCTTTGCTGTTAAAGGGATATTGTAAGTCTTAATTCATATCCAAATATTTTATCTTTAGTAACTTAAAAAAAAAGGAAATTGATGTGAACAGATGTAATCTTCAGTTCAATCACTCAGTCGTGTCCGACTCTTTGTGACCCCATGAATCGCAGCACGCCAGGCCTCCCTGTTAGTTACCGTCTCTCAGAGTTCACACAGACTCATGTCCATCGAGTCAGTGATGCCATCCAGCCATCTCATCCTCTGTCATCCCCTTTTCCTCCTGCCTCCAATCCCTCCCAGCATCAGAGTCTTTTTCAGTGAGTCAACTCTTTGCATGAGGTGGCCAAAGTACTGGAGCTTCAGCTTTAGCATCATTCCTTCCAAAGAAATCCCAGGGTTGATCTCCTTCAGAATGGACTGGTTGGATCTCCTTGCAGTCCAAGGGACTCTCAAGAGTCTTCTCCACACCACAATTTGAAAGCATCAATTCTTCAGTGTTCAGCCTTATTCACAGTCCAACTCTCCCATCCATACATGACCACAGGAAAAACCATAGCCTTGACTAGACAGACCTTAGTCGGCAAAGTAATGTCTCTGCTTTTGATTATACTATCTAGGCTGGTCATAACTTTTCTTCCAAGGAGTAAGAATCTTCTAATTTCATGGCTGCAGCCACCATCTGCAGTTATTTTGAAGCCCCCAAAAATAATGTCTGACACTGTTTCCACTGTTTCCCCATCGATGTCCCATGAAGTGATGGGACCGGATGTGGATTCTATTCTTAAAATAACATCACGTTGAGCTATTGCAGGCCTAACATTCAAGAAGAAGAAAACAAACGTGGGGTATTTTGAAATGCTAAGGGAAGCTTAAAGATGATTTATCATGTGGCTTGCCTGGGCACCTCAAATAGGATGGTTAAAATAAAAGTTACATGCAAAGAAAAACTGAAAAACAAACAGTATAGGATTTCTTTCACTGAATAGAAAGAACCCTTTGAATTAAATTCTGTAACAAAATAGGGGGAAACAATGTATATATTGTAAAATAAATCTGAAAAATTTTAATTATATATTCTATGGCTATCACGCTTATGTGTTGTAATTTTTAAGTGATATGTTCTCTTCCTCTCTTTTTTATTTTATTTATTTATTTATTTTTAATTTGAAGTTGGTTTGAATCAACCAATTTGAGTTGGTGTTTGTTTTGGAACAAACACCACTGACATTCTCACAAAGATAATCCAACCATTGAAAGTATAGTATATTTTCACTGGCTAAGTGTCAGACTTTCTTTTTGGGGGCTCTCAAATCACTGCAGATGGTGACTGTAGCCATGAAATTAAAAGACGCTTACTCCTTGGAAGAAAAGTTATGACCAACCTAGATAGCATATTCAAAAGCAGGGACATTACTTTGTCGACTAAGGTCTGTCTAGTCAAGGCTATGTTTTTTTCAGTAGTGATGTATGGATGTGAGAGTTGGACTGTGAAGAAGGCTGAGAGCCAAAGAATTGATGCTTTTGAACTGTGGTGTTAGTGAAGACTCTTGAGAGTCCCTTGGACTGCAAGGAGATCCAGCCAGTCCATTCTGAAGGAGATCAACCCTGGGATTCCTTTGGAAGGAATGATGCTAAAGCTGAAATTCCAGTACTTTGGCCACCTCATATGAAGAGCTGATGCATTGGAAAAGACTTTGATGCTGGGAGGAATTGTGGGCAGGAGAAGAAGGGGACAACAGAGGATGAGATGGCTGGATGGTATCACTGATTTGATGAACGGGAGTCTGAGTGAACTCCGGAAGTTGGTGATGGACAGGGAGGCCTGGCGTGCTGTGATTCATGGAGTCGCATAGAGTCGGACACGACAGAGTAACTGAACTGAACTGAACTGAACTGAACTGAACTGAAGAGCATGCTGCTGTTGCTGCTAAGTTCCTTCAGTCATATCCGACTGTGCGACCCCATAGACGGCAGCCCACTAGACTCTCCCATCCCTAAGATTCTCCAGGCAAGAACACTGGAGTGGGTTGTCATTCCCTTCTCCAATGCATGAAAGTGAAAAGTTAAAGTGAAGCCGCTCAGTGGTGTCCGACACTTAGAGACCCCATGGGCTGCAGCCTACCAGGCTCCCCCGTCCGTGAGATTTTCCCAGGCCATCTGATTTCAAGGCCTATGGTCTTAGCCCAGAGAAGGTAATAACACTCCACTCCAGTACTCCTGCTTGGAAAATCCCATGAAGGAGGAGCCTGGTTGGCTGCCGTCTATGGGGTCGCACAGAGTCAGACACGACTGAAGCGATTTAGCAGCAGCCGTTTGTATTCTAGCTCATTTATTAGGTGTGTGTACTTGGGGCAAGTTGTTTATTATCCTCAGGATAAACTATAAATGGTGCTAGTAGTATTTATAGGATAGCTTTGTGTGACAAAAATATATATTTTAAATCTATTTTCTTACCTAGCCACTTACCTAACTTCTGTAGAAAAGTTTCCAGTACATTGTAATATATGAGAGCTATTTTAATTTACTCAACACATATAATTTGCAAGTCTCTTTTCTGTCCAGTGGGTGCTGAGTGGACCACAATCAGAAACACATAGCCAGTTCACTCATTGACCTTTGGGGCTAGCGAAGAACTCTAGCACCAAACAAGTAATTGCAAGGATGAAGCTGTGGCATACTATTTTACTGGACAGTCAGGGCATATAGGATGGAGAGAATGAATAGGCTAGCCTTGAATAAGTTCAGAGAAGTTATTCTTGATGGAAAGACGCTTCAGTACTGAATTGAAAAATAATGTAGATGGCCAGGTAAGTGTAGTTACCAGAAGCAGAAAGAATGAGGGAAAATGTAGACCAGACAGCCAACAAATTGAAACTTCTATACAGTTAACCCATGAGCATGCTAGCAAGCAGGGTGTCATTTGACACTCAGAATAGTATTAGCCAATAATTAGTATTTTTAAAAGAACAATGTTGGATAGAACAGAAAAAAATTGAAATATGAAGAAAGTCAAATATACCAATTGCTTCTTTTAAGATTCCTTTTTTTTTTTTTAGAAAAGGTTTCTAGCCAGTAGCTAAATTTATTACTAACAGAATCAAAGTTATCCAATCAAAAAATATAGATAAAATACTATATTAGACTTCTGACAACCAAGACTGTAATTTTAAACCCGTAATGATATGATAATATTTACCAAGATGACCAAAACTAAAGTGTACATTAAAGATTGTTAATTCTTTCACACAGTGCATATGCATGTGAGGCTAACTTAAAGCCACATAGAAATAAACATCAAAATGATAAGAACAATTTGGCAATCCGCCTTCTTGTCACATGGAAGCTCAGAATTCTGTGATTATTATGACTGATAGGGATCTGGACTGTTGTTTTAGGTTACCATCTTTGGAACAGAATGAATCACTCACATTCCAAAGAGTCATTCCAATGTGTTATCTAAGACTAAGGGGCCTAAAATGTTAGTGTATGTAAGAGTTACTCAGAGAGTTATAAAAATTATATATTCCTCATCTTCCCTCTCCCAAATTTAAACAAACAAACCAGGTGGTTCAGGGAGTAAATCCTCTGCCTGCAATGCTGGAGACCTGGGTTCGATCCCTGGGTCAGGAATATCCCCTGGAGAAGGAAATGGCAACCCACTCCAGTACTCTTGCCTGGAAAAATCCCATGGACTGAGAAGCCTGGTATACTACAATCCATGGGATCAGAAAGAGTCGGACATGGCTGAGCAACTTCACTTTCACTTTTCACCAGGTGGTGCAAGGGGGTGAAGAGTCTGCCTGCCAATGCAGGAGAGGCAAGAGATGTTAATTCAATGCCTGGGTCAGGAATATCCTCTGAAGAAGGAATTACCAAACTACTCCAGTATTTCTTGCCTGGAGAATTCCATAAACAGAGGAACCTGGTAGGCTACAGTCCATGGAGTCACAAAAGTCTGACATGACTAAGTGCGCACACACACATTGAAATAGATGGTAGTGGTTCATGTTTTCAGATATACTATTCTAGGCATAGTAAATGACCATTATGACTGCTTAAAGGTATTATTTCCTCAAAGAATTCTGACTCCTTAGTCAGACTGCATGCAAAATTACAAAGATGGCATTATGGTTTAGGAAGCTGAAAGAGGATTCTGAAGGCAGCATACCATCCTGTTACATTAGATGAAAATTTAAGTGGATAATAATGAACTAAGGATAAACTCATAGTTAAAACTATAAAATGAAAAGGATAAATAATTTCCTACCTATTTATCTTCTTTTTAGTTGAACCCCTAATAAATATTTCAATGTTTTTATAAACTAGAAATATGTTTCTGGCATTGTAAACAAGAAAAATATATGGAGTGAAAAATATTTTCAGTTGTTACAAATGAAATCTTCAGAAATTAAATTCCCATTGTCTTTGGGCCTATATCGTTTTACAAGAAGTCATAGTTAACTTTATACTGCTTATGTGAAATATAGTCTTGCTTTTTCTCCAAAGACTAAGACATTTAACTTTTTGTCATCGGTTTTCAGTAGTTTTTCTATTATGAGCATATGGTATATACAGCTTTGGGAATTGTAAGTCTTCTTGAGTATGCAAAACAATTTATTTTTCAATATTGAAAAATTATTGGCAATTATTTAAATAATTCTTCTGTCTTATTAGTCCTTATTTTTTTCTTGGACTTAAATGAACATATGTAAGCCTTTCACCACAGACACTTCACCTTCGTGCTTTCTTTCTGTATTTTATCATTTCTTCTGTCTATGTGTCATTTTACATTTTTTTTTCTAAATTCCCTCAGTTCATTTTCTGTTCAGGAGAATATAAACAAACATTAAACATAGCTTTTGAGTAATTTATTTTCTTTTATTATTTTCATCATACCCACAAGGTTTCTTTGTTCATTATAATTACTTCCTGTTTTCCATTAAAACTCTGATCAGCTTCTCAAATAAAATTCTTATATCTTATTTCAGTTCTGTCATCATGGTAAGAATAGTTATTTTGAAGTATATAATTGCTGAATTAATTTTTGAAGGCTATCGTAGTTTTGTTTTCTGCTGTTTGGGGTTATATTGTCTTCTGGATATTTACCTAATATTGACATATTCTTGCAAATTCCAGCTATAGAATTACACAATTAGATTTACAGTTTCAATTCCAATATGTAAAGAACTTAGAAGTTGTCACTCATATCATTACAAGAAGAAACATGAAGTGAAAGTTTAGTCCCTCAGTTGAGTCCAACTGTTTGTGACCCTAATGGACTATAGCCTGTCAGGTACTTCTGTCCATATAATTCTCCTGGCAAGAATACTGGAATGGGTAGCCATTCCCTTCTTCATGAGATCTTCCTGACACAGGGATCAAACCCGAGTCTCCTACATTGTAGGAAGATTCTGCACCATCTGAGCCACCCAAAATAAATATGCAAACAAAATAAAACAGTTTTAAAAATATCTATTATACAACTGGCCTGGACCTAACAGAAGCAGAAGATATTAAGAAGAGGTGGCAAGATTACATGGCAAAACTGTACAAAAAAGATCTTCAAGACCCAGATAATCATGATGATGTGATCACACATCTAGAGCCAGACATCTTGGAATGTGAAGTCAAGTGGGCCTTAGAAAGCATCACTGCAAACAAAGCTAGTGGAGGTGATGAAATTCCAGTGGAGCTGTTTCAAATTCTGAAAGATGATGCTGTGAAAGTGCTGCACTCAATATGCCATCAAATTTGGAAAATTCAGCAGTGGGCACAGAACTGGAAAAGGTCAGTTTTCATTCCAATTCCAAAGAAAGGCAATGCCAAAGAATGCTCAAACTACTGCACAATTGCACTCATCTCACATGCTAGTAAAGTAATGCTCAAAATTCTTCAAGCCAGGCTTCAGCAATACATGAACCGTGAACTTCCTGATGTTCAAGCTGGTTTTAGAAAAGGCAGAGGAACCAGAGATCAAATTGCCAACATCCACTGGATCATGGAAAAAGCAAGAGAGTTCCAGAACAACATATATTTCTGCTTTATTGACTCTGCCAAAGCCTTTGAGTGTGTGGATCACAATAAACTTTGGAAAATTCTGAAAGAGATGGGAATACCAGACCACCTGACCTGCCTCTTGAGAAATCTGTGTGTAGGTCAGGAAGCAACAGTTAGAACTGGACATGGAACAACAGACTGGTTCCAAATAGGAAAAGGAGTTTGTAAAGGCTGTATTTTGTCACCCTGCTTATTTAAATTATATGCGGAGTATATCCTGAAAAACGCTGGGCTGGAAGAAACACAAGCTGGAATCAAGACTGCAGGGAGAAATATCAATAACCTCAGATATGCAGATGATACCACCCTTATGGCAGAAAGTGAAGAGGAGCTAAAGGGCCTCTTTATGAAGGTGAAAGAGAGTGAAAAAGTTGGTTTAAAGCTCAACGTTCAGAAAACGAAGATCATGGCATCTGGTCCCATTACTTCATGAGAAATAGATGGGGAAACAGTGGAAACAGTGTCAGACCTTATTTTGGGGGGCTCCAAAATCACTGCAGATGGTGACTGCAGCCAGGGAATGAACAGACACTTATTCCTTGGAAGAAAAGTTATGACCAACCTAGATAGCATATTCAAAAGCAGAGACATTACTTTACCGACTAAGCTCCATCTAGCCAAGGCTATGGTTTTTCCTGTGCTCATGTATGGATGTGAGATTTGGACTGTGAAGAAGGTTGAGCGCTGAAGAATTGATGCTTTTGAACTGTGTTGTTGGAGAAGACTCTTGAGAGTCCCTTGGAGTGCGAGGAGATCCAACCAGTCCATTCAGAAGGAAGGAATGATGCTAAAACTGAAACTTCGGTACTTTGGCCACCTCATGCAAAAAGGTGACTCATTGGAAAAGACTCTGATGCTGGGAGGGATTGGGGACCGAAGGCGAAGGGGACAACTGAGGATGAGATGACTGGATGGCATCACGGACTCGAATGACGTGAGTCTGAGTGAACTCCGAGAGATGGTGATAAACAGGGAGGCTTTGCATGCTGCGATTCTTGGGGTTGCATAGAGTCAGACACGACTGAGTGGCTGAATTGAACTGAACTGATGGATATAAATATATACCGTGATCTAGGTCTATGTCAAGGGTTTTCTATGTTTTTGTCTTTGTTTTTGCATATTAGCATTCAAGTTTTCCAGTACCATTTATTGAAATCTTTGTCATTTCTCAGTTAACTGCTCATTTTTCAAAGTTTGGTTCACTATATTTATTTGGGCCCATATCTCTCATTTTGTTCCACTAATTTTGGTGTCTGTTCTTTTACCAATATAGTGCTGTCTTGATTAATATACTTTTATAGTAAGACAGGATTCCTTGGTGGCTCAGATGGTAAAGAATCTGCCTGCAATTCAGGAGACCGGTGTTTGAGCCCTGGGTCAAGAAGATTCCCTGGAGAAAGGAAGGGCTGCCAATCCAATATATTTTGCCTGGAGAATTCTATCAATAGAAGAACTTGAAGCGCTATAAGGTTGCAAAGAGGTGGACACAACGGCAGCTGACACACACACATAGTAAGCCTTAATATTAGACAATATGTGTGATGTAAGCATCACAGTGAAGTTATATGTTCCATTTGTCTTTCCCCTTCAATCTGTAACCAGTAAAACATCTGTAACTCAGCAAAGGTACTTCTATTCAATACACCATGCTGCTGGGGAAATTTATACATCTATATATTGAATGTTGGGTACATTAGAATACCTTGAAAAGGTAAATCCAGAAGGACATCAGAGGTAGTGCCTGTGATTCTGGATCTGTGGCCATATGGCTAAGCTTTCAATTCCAGAGAATCTGGTAGCATCACAGGAGGTGGTACAAATTCCCACTTCCTGGTTGCAGTGCACTTGCAGCCATAGGGAACTGAGCAGCATCAGCATAGAGACCTGTGACCTTCTTCCCTCAACTGTGTGGATATCCAACCCAACAACTCTAGCTTCACTTCCCAAGGCCTGCTAACCCTGATCTTAGCAGAGGCACCTAAAATCTTGGGTCTCCCAATATTCTCTTCCCATCTCAAGGCTCCAGATTGTTCTGCTGGTGACCCCCAGCAGCAAAACATAATGAACCTAGGGACACTAGAAGCAAGAATAATGGGCAACACCTCTATCAGAGGCAATGCAAAATGAAAAATACATATTATCAAATGTAACCAGAGGCAGTTCAGGATTGAGAAATCCAAATTTTGTGCTATATTTTTTCCTACTGCAACACAAAAGAAAGATTTCTAATTACTAACTTGTTAAATCCCTAGAGTCAAGTAAAAAAAAAAAAATTAAAAAGGCTTTACCGAAATGAAAATGGTGTTCACTATTTTAAATGCAGAAGAATAAATCATCAAGCACCATGAAGAACCATGGTATCATGGTATTGCAAAAATTAATTGATAGCTTTCTAGAAACCATACTTGAAATCACAGAATACTGAGATCTAACTTACAGATAACTAAAAAAAAAATAAAAAAAATAAAAAGACATAAAGAAGAAACTCATCAGGCTATAAGAAAACTCATAAAAGCAGTTCAAAGAGATTAGGCATAAAATTAGTGAACAAAGTGAACACTTTACCAAACAGATTGAAATTCTGAAAAAGAAACAAACAGAAATTCTGAAACTGAAGAATTCAATAAATAAGACAACAAACACATTAGAAAGCAGTGATAATAAGGATGACCACAAGAAGAGAGAATTAGTAAGCTCAAAGAAGAAATCTTGAAATGATACAGGTAGAAAAAGAGAGATAATAAAGATATTTTAAAAAGGAAGCAATTGTGTGAAAACTATCCAACTCTGTTAGCATAAGCAATATTAGAATAATGAGAAACCCAGAAGTAGATGAGATGGAGAGGGGGGCACAGTGTTTGTTTAAAGAAATAATAGCTGAGAATTTCCCAAACTTGGAAAAGCAACTGGATATACAAGTCCACCAAGCTAAGAGATTGATCAATTACCTCAACATAAAAAGATCTTTTCCAGGGCACATTATATTAGAACTGTCAGAAGTCAGTGACAAAGAATTTTAAAAGCAGCCAGGGTAAAAAGATGGCAACTTACAAAAAAAACCCTCATTAACAAATTTCTCAGCAGAAACTTCATAGGAGAGAGTGGAATGACATACTCAGAATTTTAAAAGATAAAACCTGTCATCCAAGAATGCTGTATCTAAAAAAGTTATCATTTAGATATGAGGGAGAGATAAAGGCTTTCCCAGACAAACAAAAGCTGCAAGAATTCATCAACACTGACCTGCCTTATAAGAAATGTTGAAAAGAACTTTTCCACTTGAAAAGAAAAGGCAAAAGTACACAAAACTTTGAGTAAAGTAACAAACAGAATCTGAAAACTGCAACACTTTTTCAGAATAGATTGTTAAAAAATTAAAGCATACATTTAAAGGGGAAAAGGCAATAAAAACAACCATAGCTACTTCAATTTGGTAAGAAGCTCACAGCATAAAAAGGGATAATTTTAGATAAAAACATAAATGAGAAAGGGGGAAAAAAAATGGTACCTTTACAGACAAATGAAGGTAAGATGCTATCAGTAGGAAACAGGAATATTTTGTCTATGAGAGGTTTTATACAAAGCAGGTGATAACCAAAGAACATAAACCTAGAGTGAAAACACAAATTTAAAAAAAAAAAAAAAAAGAAGAAGAAGAAGAAAAAACTGAGAAAAATATCTTAGTAAAATCACAAAACTAAAATGGCAGAGAGCAACACAATGAAGGAGGAGAGTGAAAGAACTGGCTTAAGATTAAATTTTTTTTTTTTTAAAGCAACAACAACAACAACTAAGATCATGGCATCCACCCTCATTAGTGAGTGGTAAATTGAAGGGGAAAAGGTGGAAATAATGACAGATTTCCTCTTCTTGGGCTCTAAAATCACTTCAGATTGTGACTGAAGCCATGAAATCAGAAGACAATTGCTTCTTGGCGGGAAAGCGATGAAAAACTTAGACTGTGTGTTGAAAAACAGAGACATTACTCTGCTGACAAAGGTCAGTATATTCAAGGCTATGGTCTTCCCAGTGGTCATATATGGTTGTGAGAGCTGGACCATAAAGAACGCAGAGCACCAAAGAATTAATGCCTTCAAACTATGATACTGGAGAAGACTCTTTAGGATCCCTTGGGCAGCAAAGAGTTCAAACCAATCAATCTTAAGGGAGATCAACCCTGAATATTCACTGAAATGACTGATACTGAAGTTTCAGCTTCAGTATTTTGATCATCTGATGCAAATGGACAACTCACTGGAAAAATCCCTGATGCTGGGAAAGATTGAGGGTGGGAGAAGAGGGCCTCAGAGGATGAGATAGCTGGACAGCCTCACAGATGCAATAGATATGAACTTGGGCAATTCTGGGAGATGGTGAGGGTTAGGGAGGCCTAGAGTGCTGCAGTCTATAGGGTAGCAAATCGTCAGACATGAATGAACAACTAAACAACAACAACAACACAAGGAAAAAGAAACAATGGAGACATACAGCAATCAGAAAAAAAAAAAAAAAGATAAAATGACATTCTAGGCCTCACTTATCAATAACTTCCCCAAATGTAAATGAATTGAATCCCCCAATCAAAAGTCACAAAGTGGCTGAATCAATTAAAAAGCAAAAATCAACTGTACACTACCTCCAGAAGATTTATTTCAAGTCTAAAGACAAACAGGATCAGTGAAAGGATGGAAGTTCCTCAAAAAACTAAGAATAGAACTACCATATGATCCAGTTGTTCTATCTCTGGGTATTTCTCTCTAAATATGACAACACTAGTTGGAAAAAATATATGCATCCCTTTGTTCATTTATTATAGCATTATTTACAACAGCCAAACTAAAGAAACAACCTAAATGCCTATCCACACATGAGTGGATATATAATGTGACATGCAATATATATCAATACAATTGAATACTACTCAGTCTTAAAAAGATGAAAATTTTTCACTTGCATACAAATATATATTTCTGTATATGTATCTGTAAACACTGATAATTTTATTTATCCCTTTCCAATCCTCATAACTTTTACTTACTTTTCTTGATGTTGGAATGTACTGAGTATATGCTTTACTGCACTTAGAGATGCAGTGTCCAGTGTTTCATCAGTTTTTTTGTTTGTTTGTTTGTTTGTTTTGGTATAGGTTCTTTATAAAGGTGAAAATATTCCAAAACTGTCCTCAGTTTCTGATGGTTTCTTTTGTCATGAGTGGTTGATAGATTTTTTCAGACGATTTTCTGTATTAGTGAAAGAATAGTATGTGTATTATAATTTATTTTTTGTGTATGTATGTTTTCTACTTTAGCATATTGATGTTGGGAAATTGATTTTAATCTTTGTATACCTGTAACAAATCCCACTTATTCCTGGTGTTTGCTGTTTTAATGCTTTGTTTGTTAAATTTGTTGTTTTCTTGATATTTTCCCATCTATTTTTATGAAAGATATTGGTTTGTAGACTTTCCTTCCTGTAATATCTGTATATGACATTAGCATTAGGGTAATATATCCTCTTATTAAAAGTTTGTATAAAGTTGTTCACAGTGTGTGCATACTAAGTCATTTCAGTTGTGTCAGACTCTTTGAGACCATATGGACCATAATCTATTAGGCTCTCCTGTCCATGGGATTCTCTGGGGAAGAATATTGGAGTGGATTGTGATGCTCTCTACAAGAGGATCTTCTGACCCAGGAGTGTTTCTTATTTCTTCTCCATTGGCAGGCGAGTTCTTTACCATGGAGCCACCAGGAAGTTTGTTGTTCACAGTATTCCTTTAATTGTTTAATGTGCATGGGGATTAGTAATGATAACTCTTCTTTAACTGCTGATATTTGTCATCTGTGTCTTTTCACCCTGGTGGCTCAGATGGTAAAGAATATTTTTGTAATGCAGGAAACCTGAGTTTGATCCCTGTGTTGGGAAGAACCCCTGGAGGAGGGCATGGAAACCCATTTCATTATTCCTGCTTGGGAAAATCCCTATGGACTGAGAAGCCTGGTGGGCTACAGTCCACGGGGTCGCAAAGAGTCGGACATGACTGAGCGACTAAGCACAGCACAGCACATTTTAATTAGTTAGCCTGGCTAGAGGTTTACAAATTTTTTATCTTTTCAAAGAACCCACTTATGGTTTAGCTGGATTGGTTGTTTTCTGTTTTCCTTTTTTTTTTCTGCTCTATTGAGTATTATTTTCTTTTGCTCGTTTAATACTTAAATTGCTCTCTTTTTCCCAAGGTGAACTCTTTTTGAGATCTTTGTTAAATATTTTCTAGTATATGTATTTAATTCTATAAATTTCCCTATAAGCACTGCTTTTGTTGTATCCCACAAATTTGGATAAGTTACATTTCAGTTTTAAGTAAATGATCTAAACTTCTTTTATCTTTGTATTTCTTTTTTTATGTGTGTTATTTACAAAAAGTTATTCAATCTCTAAATATTTAAAGTTTTTCCAACTATCTGTTATCAAAGAATAATTCTATTTATTTATTTTTGTCTATGTTGGGTCTTCATTACTCTGCAGGCTTTCCTCTTGTTGCACCAAGAAGGGGCTACAATTCATTGCAGTGCCTGGGCTTCTCATTGCAGTCGCTTCTCTTGTTGTGAAGCATGGACTCAGGAGGACACAGGTTTTAGTAGTTGCGGCATGTGGGCTCAATAATCACAGTTCCTGGGCTCTTGAGCACAGGCTCAATAGTTGTGGCACATGGGCTTAGTTGCTCAGTGGCATGTGAGATCTTTTCAGACCTGGGATTGAGCCCTTGTCTCCTGTGCTGGCAGGTGGATTCTTTACCACTGAGCTACCAGGGATCCCCCCACTATCTGTTATTGATTTCTTGTCTAAATCCATTATGCTTTGAGAGCATATTTTCTATGATTTTTATTTTATATATGTTAAGGTATATCTTTTGACCTATAATATGTACTATCTTAGTCAGTTTTCAAGTGAACTTGACAAGGATGTGTATTCTGCTGTTGTTGGAATATTGTTGTTCAGTTGCTAAGTTGTGTTCAACTCTTTGCAACCTCGTGAACTGAAGCACACCAGACTTCCCTGTCCTTCACTATCTCCCTGAGTTTGCTTGAACTCATGTCCATTGAGTCAGTGATGCTGTTGGTAGATGGGCTATTCTATATTCTATAAATTGCAATTAGATCAAGTTGATTAATGGTACTTTTCACGTCCACTGTATTCTTACTAATTTTCTGCCTTCTTGATGCGTCAGTCTATGCAAGATGAATCTTGACTTCTGTAAATATAAGTGGACTTATCTATCCCAGAGAGACCTGGAACTGTTTCCCCTTCAACAGTTTAAATGTTACTCCCCTCTCTTCTTGACTGCACAGCCTGATGAAAAAAATATCTATGTTTTAACCTTGTGTCTCTAAAGCTAAGGACTTGCCCCTTCCCACTCCCAGTTTTGTTTGGTATTTTTCAGTTTAAATATGATATGTCTGCATATAATTTTTTTTTAATATATTTATACTGTTTGGTGTTTTCCAAGCTTCCTGACCTGCTATTTGTTGTCTGATTATCATTAATTTTGAAGATTTTCAGCAATTATTAATCTAAATATTTATTTTATTTATTTTCTTTTTCTCCTTCTGATATTCCAATTATTTGTATATTACATCTTTTATTGATCTATTTTCAGACTCACTTATGTTTCTCTTAGTCGTATGTGGTCTCCTGATTAGCCCATAAAAGATATTTTGAAATAAAGCATTTCCTTTTTATACTATTTTAGATATTTCATCTCTCTGCTTACAACATCCATCTATTCTTACATACTACCTGCTTTTTCTTCAGAGCCCTTCACATATTATTCAGTTACTTTATATTCCCTTTGTAATGGTTCCAAAATCTCTGTCATAATGGAATATGGTTCTTATGTCTGATTTGTCTGTTCAAACTGATTTTTATGTCTTTTAACATCCTCTGTAATATTTTGTTGAAAGCCAAACACAATGTATCAGGAAATAAGAATTCAGGTAAATAGGTCTCAGTGTGATATTGTATGTAAATTTTTCTAGAATTTCACAAATTAACTGAATATTGTAGCTACATGTGACAAAGACTTCAAATCCCCTAGTGTCTTTTTATTTTATCTCCTCTACCGTCTTTGGCCTTTCAGAACAACTCCTAATCAAATAGTGTCTGTATCTTTCTATTCTTTAAGCTATATTCCATTGATACTACACAGATACCCTATTGGCATGGTGGTAAAGTATATGGGAAGGCAAGTGTCCTATAATCCTATAAGTAAATCTCATTGTTATATTTTTCTCTGAGTTTCTGGGCTATTATTTTCACAAATCATTTACTTATCTCTCTCTCTCTCTGCTTTTATTTTCTTTATCCTTCACTTGAGTGATAAAGATAGAGGATGCTAGACTCATAAACTACCCTCAGTTTACATGTAATAATTCTCTGGTAATTTTTTTTTTTCTTTCTTTCTTTTTTTCTTTCTTTCTTTCTTTTATCTTAAAGAGTCTTATGAAGAGTACTGTGAGCTTAATTCATCATGGATAGTATTTTTTCCGTCTTTTGCCAGATCCACTAAAGATTCTGTCTTAGTTATGTACAGTGATAACTTTTTGGGATTTTGGAAGATTAACTCCATGAAGATATAAAAGGCTCTAAGACTGAAGGTCCTAGTAGTTTCTCACTCTCAAGCAAAACCACAATCAGTTCAGTTCAGTTCAGTCGCTCAATCGTGTCCGACTCTTTGCGACCCCATGAATCACAGCACGCCAGGCCTCCCTGCCCATCACCAACTCCTGGACTTCACTCAGGCTCACTTTCA